>JAMKCH010051210.1:0-10937 GCA_023653785.1 Ophioderma brevispina
ACCTTTTCTTTGCTGGAATGCCAAGATCACAATTGTGTGTGCGGGTATGGTTTCTCTTGCAACTAAGATAACACACCCAAACCGAAATACATCTTGGTCCCTGTTTCGGAGAAAGCTCTTAAGGTGCCTGTTCTGATTTTATGGGTTCATTGTTTTTCGCTGACTTAATAATTGAGCGTGAATTTTTTTTTTACATTTGAATACACTTACTCAATGTATCGTGAGAAACAAACTTGCGGTTTTGATAGTAGCGCGGATACAATTCACTTTCAAGGCCCTATTCACTACCTTGTAATATTGTCAGTTGTTTGTGTCTTTCTCTCAAGTTATATTTGGAAGTTGAAATTTTAGCAGTCCACGGTTAAATGTGGATATTGTTTAACTGTTTACCGATCAACCATGTATTTTTTTCTTTTTGTTATGGTTATGGACCATTCTGTGTATCCGTCATAGCTCCCATTTGCTCTGTTTGTGTTTGTGTCTCTTTTACAGTGATACTATACTTGTGTGCTATTTTTGTGTACAGGCCTATCATCTTGGATTATTTTCTTTCTTTATGGGTATGAAACCATATGTGTATCCCCCAATTTAACTATATTGTGTGTCTTTACAGTGTCTACTTCTGTTGCACTCATGTATTAACTTTAAAATTTTTGACTTTTTTAATGGTTTAACCATATTATGTGGGGAGTAGAGGGGTATCATAAGACATTTTTTTAGTGTTTTTTTACAAAAGTCACACAAGCAGAGACGCAGAAGCGGGTAATTTAAAGACAACAGTTGTGTTCGTAAGTTTAAAGAAGGCACAGAAAGACTGTTTGTGTAAGTCACAAACAAGAAGAGACAATTAATACCTCGGTCTGGTGTGTGCATATGTGGTGTGTATACCGCACATGCAGGTGTTTTGTGTAATGTGGTTTTGTGGTGTGCACACCACACCTATTGCATGTTTATAGTAAAAGATTTTTAAGCTATTTTACACAAAATTTTATTGAGAAGACTAAAGAAGTTCGCGTGTTTAGCTTCATCTATCCTTAACCCTTTATTAATACACCATATATATTGTACAAGGAAAGGTAGAATACATTACAACATGTAAATATTTTTATTGTTACGCATGGTGGGTATCTTATACTTTACCTTCTGCAGATCAGTTCACACCATCATCTACCAAAAACGTTGGCAACGTAAAAAAAAACACCAATTTTTAAAAAGAGTACGAGCCAGATAAAGTTAATAAATCTAAAGATAAGCACCATATACTCAAGTGCGCTGTCGCATTGGCAAACATTGGTCCCATTTCTGCTTTTCCGAATTCCCTTTGGTTGAGAAAGTCCATATTTCATTAAAGGAACCATCACATTAGACCCAATTGTTGATTAAATAATTCCATCTGCACCTGTTCTGTTTTAAGGTTATATTGGTCAGTTGAGTTTGGAATTATTGTCCTTTTCCTGTGTAAAGTCCGTCTTGTTTCTGACTTGAATACTTTCAAGTTTATATTGCTTAGTTCGTTTGTTTTCTTGCTCGATTTCTTATTTGGAGATTGGTCTTATTTCAATGTCAGAGACCATCTCCTCTGCGTAGAAGAGGAGTACTAAAGACGAAAGGAAGGTTCCCCGCTGCTCTGGTTGCCTAAAAAAAGAGCACGTGTTTTGAACGCCGTATTACATCACGCCTCTATCATGACATCTAATAAATTTATATTAGGCTGTATGGAGGTTGATAGTGGGAAAGGGTCATTTTTTCTTTTGCATTGTAAAGAATGGGACCAGGTTTGCCCATGGGGCAGACGCACTGAGTAAACTTGTGCTATCTTTATAATTTATAACTTAATAGGGCCATACCTCTTTTTAAAACGTGGTGTTTTTTTTTACGTTGCCAGTGTATTTTTGGTAGATTTCCTTTATTTTGTGAACATTAAATAGCTGTGCAAGTAGAAGTTGGTCTATTTGCAAGAAAATCCTGTTTCTGCAACAGTTATACACTTTAGTTGAGTGTGTGTGATCATTACATACGTTGTGATGTTGTATCGCTGTCGACCTGGAACGTGATGTGTTATTTTCACTAAAAAAAAAAAAAAAAAATTAAGTAAATTCAAAGGTTAGGAATATTGAACACTAGTGAATATATTTAATAATCACCTGGTGAATCTATTATTAATCTATAAGTAGTTAAAATTTCAGTAGTGAACACTGTTTATAATTAAGTATTCGAATTTAGTCGTTGTTTTTTTTCTCGTATATTCAGGTAATTTTTCTTGTCCTATGTTGCTTTTACATTGATAATAAAAATTGAACTGGTAATTAGAGTACAGTTTAAAATATGCACAATAATAAAAATATTATACTTATTATACTTAAAACGTTCAGTGCTTTTTCGACATTTACTCCTTCAGTTCTTGAGATATTCAGAATGTAAGGTTCTGCAATTTGTAGGCCTTTTTCACAAAGAATAGAATTTAAAAAGGGCAAAAATTGTGGAAATGTCCTTTAGTTCCTTTTGTTATAATATACACTTTTTTAACGTTTTGAAGAACAAATGAGTTACTGCTTGCATCAGTAGACGTACTTTACCAAGAGACCATGTATCAATTCTACTGCCATTACAATTAAGGAAACACCGTTTAATTTCCTATCTTATAATTTTAGAAAGATGCATCAGCATCACTCCTAAACCTTTAAACGGTAAAACTCCTGAAAACCGCGTAAAAAAGAACCCAGAGAAGCATCATTCTACAGCCTACATAACCAAGATTAAAGAGAATGACCACCATAATTGAATACTACATTTGCCGAAGTGGTGGGCACCACCGGACTCGAACTGACAAAAAGAAACAACTATCCAAAAGTAAATCAATAATGTCTATCGCGTACACCTCTGCGACAGGTAAGCTACCGAAGCAACGATTGATTTGTTGTATATTCTAGTACGTGATGGATCAGTAAGTTTAACAAAGAATCCGTTTAAGCATTAATTTCTTTGCAATGAAGCAATTATTTTTCAATGTTAACAGTAAAAGCACATCATGATGATAAATTTAAATGATGTACTAAATTTCGCCAATATTCTTTCGTACTAAAGGCCTTAGGTCTGTAGACCTTTTTTTAAGTTTCTTATTTGCGCACTAATTATCATTTCAAATAACCGTTTGAAACTTTTCTAACTCGTCGTTTCCGTTTTCTTAATTCCATATCTTCCTCATGAAATGTGTCACATAATCACGATGTAGATTGTTTTGCTGAACACTGCTCGCATAACTTTTTATCGAATTAATTTGTAATGCTCGTTTTCTTGATAAAGTTTCACTGGTTTGTCTTATGATTTTCGATTCTAAATGTTTTAAATCACTTGATTATTTATAAATTGTGGTCTCATTTCCGTCCTAAGTAGCAGTTTTTGATATATATTATATTTATAAAAAACCTCCCAAATTTGTTATTTTTATGAAGATGCATTAATGTAAAACTAAACTGCCCAAAAAACTCCTATGTTGCTTATTGACAATAACTGAATACTTCGAAATACATATATAAGAAAGATTTGGAAATTTTTGCACTATATGAATCCTATTCCTAAACTTCAATTTGCCAAGTGACCGTAAGTAAAGAAAATTATCTTACTCTGGTGTAATTTGTATGTGCTGAAGTCGTGGCTCACTCTGGTACTCGAACGCAACAAGGACTATCCCAAAGTAAACTCATAACGTCCAATGCTTAGACCGCTCGCCACTAAGGGAGCTTATAACCATTCAATGCAAATTGTGGATATGATAGTAGTGATGTTTCAGAAGTGATGTTGAACAAAAGAATCCCGTTAAACGCATTTTTCTTTGCATAGAGTGAATTATCTTCATATTAATCACTAAAGGCACATCATGAGGATAACTAGAAATTAGGTCATTAGTTTTGGCTACTATCCAGTTCGTAATAAGGCTGTAGGTCTGTGAGACCACTTTTAAAATCTTTGCACTTTCCACTAATATCATTAAAGTGACCGCTGAAAGTACTTCTAATTCGTCGTTTCCGTTTTCTTATGTCTATGTTGCACATGAAATGTTTCCAATATACTTTTGTGGATTGAAATACCGCTCTGGTTGTATAATTGCTGAGCGGTTAAGTGATTTTGATATATTGCCACCTCGTGCTATTTTCTCGTCAACGCGTCGAACAAAGGAAGTTTGTTTCTGTTAATATATCACGGTGTGTGTCATTTGTACATCATGGCTTTTTAATGCTTTTTTTGGCTGTTTTTTGGTGTGTTTTAGTTGTTATTTGGTTATAACTTGTTGACCACACTACCGTTGTCCTTAATCGTAGTGCATTGGTTCATAGAGTTTCTTTCAATTACACGCCGGAACTTAAGATGTGATCATATCTAAATAGTCAGATATTTTCTGTTTTTCAAACTGGTATTATATGCAACTAGTGATTATTAACAACCTCATAACGTTTTCAGATAAGTTTTAAATGTTTTAAAATAAAGTAAATGTTGACATGGTAACATAAGACGGAATACTTATTTTTTGTTATTTGCGCAGGTTTTACATGTAACATTGGGTAAAAATGCACGCACACAATATTTGTAAATGATAGCTTGACAAATACATTTGAGTTACAAGTATGATAGTTTGTTTTGTAATAAAGTAACTATCAGTCCTAAAAATGAATGGCCTTTGATTGTTCTGTCAGATATGGCTATCAATAGAATTCTGAACTTGCCAAAACACTGCTCACTTCAATTGAAGTCCCACACTTCTTAGCTGCACATATGCAGGCTTGAATTAGATATGTCTAAATGTCACATCACATATTCCAACTCTTTGTGTGTTAATATCTCACATATTTCAAAACTCTGTCTTGGTTAATATCAGAATGTATTTGTATAAGTTTAATAGAAATATAACTCAATTAGAGCAGTACTACAAATTTACATTAATTAATTTAGGTCAACACTTTAAAAATCATTTATTTGTCATCCATTTGAGGAAAAGCATTCTTGTGCCCTCTATCAAAAGATTCCCTTCATACATTACTGCATGGTCACTGGTGATGAAGCCCTAATCTCGTGTCAAAGTCAAATCAAAATGCCCTGCACAAGATGCTCTCCTAAACAGGTTGACGTCACCGTGGATGTTGCCCAATGTTGTTACTTTTTGGGAAACGTTTTTCCAGCGTGAGACCTGGGTGGGTAATTATCATGCTAATTGATCAAATATGATAGGGAGATTGTTGTAACTGTTTCATTAAATAAAGCCGCACGTTTTAAGCTTTCTGTTGATGAACACATTTGTTAAATTGTGAAAAAATGCCTGCCCTAAAGGAATTTATACACATTTGGTTTAGCAAACTTTCCCGTGTCACATTATGCAAAATCATTAAATGATTTTTTTGTTACCGAGAACTTGGATGATTGAGTACTGGTCCCTAGCAGCTTGCACAGAGGGCTGGTGATGTAATGGCAAGAGTATGCCCGACCTAATATGTTTATGAACCAGTCAAGGAGAAAAGATGAGCAAAACAACAATCAAGGAAGTAAGATTTCTTTACAATCAGTAAATTTGATGCAATTTCATTAAACTAGTCATTCATCAAGAAACACAAACATGTTTTTGTAACCATGTAACTGGGGACATAATGGTGTGACTGGAGACTAATGTTGTGTATATGTACAGTAATACTAATAGGAAAAGTATGTTCATACAGTCAGGGATATGTAAATGTTACGTTTATCAAGCTGGAGAAAATATAGAAAAATATTATGATTGCCTAGGAATTATGCATATTATGAATAGCCGACAGGATATTTAATAAACCTTTAATTAACTAATCAAGTGCAAAATAAAGAAAAGTTTGAATCCTTAGAAAATCTCCTTGTGCCCCTGTAAACAGAGTTTTACAAATACGGTCTTAGGAGGACCAAGGCTCTTTCTGAAATGCCCAGACCAGAAGGTGGTGAATTATTTATAATTTCATGACCATACAAGAAAGAAGTTACATTGATTGGAAAAAGAGAAAAAAATTCGAAACAATATCTTTATGGGAAAAACACTTTCACTTCATCTATCAGGTACTTTTGAGTTGGTAATCAGACTTCATTTAATTTCAGACTTTGACGTCAACGATCATCCGTTTAACAGCACGGAAGGAAATCCCCCCAAGCTTGAAAGAAGACACAGTGATCATGAAGTTGCACAGATAACTGTACGTGATATCAAAGGGGTAATACGCTTGCACTTTATTTTTTTCCAACTAATTTTGCCAATTTTGGACAAAAAATGAAACTACCTGTTGATGTCATGTGTAGTGTTGTGGGTTTATAATCTCCCCAAAAGTTTGGGAGGGGACTATGAAACAAGCTCTGTTCACACAGTCAATGACTGTGTGAATGTTGTCAAAATGTTAACTTTAATATTTGAGTCTCATTTGAGGTTCCAATTTAGAATTAAGCGTGGTGAGCAGAAGAAGCACATAAAAGGAAACCTTAATGTTATATAAAGGGCAAAGGTCACAATCCAAGGTCAAATGTTACCTGAGTCACGTTGCAGATAAAATGAAAATTTCAATTGGTATCACTTTTTAAGTTGAAATCATTTGAAACCTTTATATATTATGGAGGTGATTGGAATGTCGGTTGACATTACAAGGCAAAGGTCATTGAGGTAAGTTGCTTCCTGCATAATTCATGATACTACGACTAGCTACTAAAACCAAAGTTTTAAATCCGGTTGGTTTTATCCCCGTCAACGGGGGTGGCCGGATTCACCTCACATTCGCAGCAACACCACCTTACTCCTTCCTTCCATTTCAACCCGATTCAATGCATCATCCATCCTCAACGCAAACATCCTACTCTCCCTCCACTGCTTCTTTTTTCCCTGTATTCTGGAATCTGACTGTAAGGATTGTTTATATTTGTATGTACGACTTAGGCCAGTATATCAAAACGAGATTGTCCATTACAAATCTAACATCCGGAATAATTAAAACTGAAGTGCTATGCAGCCATCGTGGGATGGGAAGCCAAACCCTCCTCAAAACATTGTGATTCACCCCTTTTGCTTGATATAGGAGTAAAGGTCACCTCATATTCCACTCATTCAAGCACAGAGATTCACAATATTCCAGAATTGATACCTAAAGATTCAACATCCATGATGGCATTGAATCATAAATGATCCTTGAGGAGGGTATGACAAGACTCCCCTGAATGGCTGCATAAGTAGAAATCCCCATGTTGTCTTTTCTGTTTTGATGTTTCAAATAGATTTTTTGTTTGAATGATGCTGATGCGACATTGCAATTACATATCCACTGTCACAATCCAATGTACATCACATATGTATGATAATTGGTAGGGAGCAATGGAGATTGATAGATCTGTTAATGACAAACTAGAAGAGATACAGATGAGCCCTGAAGACCAGCGGTACAGTGCACACATCTATTTGCAGCTGCCCAGCAGGCCTTCAGAAAACAGATTTAAGATAAGGCGTGGAAATGTGGAGTTTTCTTAGAATGACTCATCCTTTTCTTCAAATGGTATCTAGAAATTAACTGTTGCACTCTTTTTCTTTGCTAATCATATACTCTATAAGTGAAAATTTCCGCGTACAGTATTTTCGCGATTTTAACAGTTTTGCCAAATCTCGGAATTTAATTCATGTATATTGAAATCAATGCAATACAAATCTATCACTCTAATTCGCGAAAATAAAAACCTCACAGAAATTTCCTCGCTTTACAATCATAAAGAACTTGTTTCACAAAGCATTTCCCTTTACCAATTTGTTAAACTTTTAATCATAAATCACACGTAATTCTAAAACTGATATTTTTTTCATGTGTATGTGACAAATGTTTCTTCAAATTTGTGGTTTTGTTTGCAAACCAATTCTTCAGGAGAGAGGTCTCCTTTCATTCTAATGAGTTCTCCCCAAGATAATAATATAATAATAATAATAACGATGCTTTATATAGCGCAATTCCAAAAAGTGATCATTGCGCTTCATCAAAAGAACATATACATATAATGACAAGGATACAGGAAACAACAACAGAATACAAATTTTAATACAGTAGTTGTAAAAACCTTGTTTGAAGACTGAGCTGTGGGGCTGACTAATGGTAAGTGGTAATTGATTCCAAGAGTTGGGGCCTAGACACTGAAAGATCCATCACCCCTCCTTCCTCCACTACTGGATAACAAGCGAGAATTGTCCCATACTGAGCGAAGCCTTCCCTTGATGGAAGTAAATGGTGCTACAATCTTTAAAAGATAGACAGGTGACAGACCATTTCAGTGCCTTGTATATGTTAAGACAAAAAAAAAACAAGAACTTTGAATTGAATACGTTTTGTCAATGGTTAAACCATTTAAAGAGGTCCTAACAAAGGGGATGTTTTTGAATGGAGCGTGGGGAACTTGTAAACTATGGCTGGCCGCACGGTTTTGTAGGTGCTGTAGACGAGCAACATCTTTTTTCCTGCACCAGCATTCACCCCGCAGAGAGAAGGTCCTCATCTGAACAATTAAGTGGCAAATATTAAGTGATAGAATGAGAAGTTTGTGAATGGTTGCCTTAGCAATGCAAATTAAAAAAATAAAGGCTGAACTCATATAATTGCCAAAATATATATTTTTTTGTGACGTAATTAAAAACAGTCAACTGAACTAAGAATGTCACTAAACTGCTCAATCCAAAGTTAGAGATGAATTGGATTTTTAATTTTCATGGTCAGTGCACATTTAATAACAGTGCATAGGATACTGTGTAGAAACAAATTCCGATCCGTCAATGTTTTAAACAAGTGTGTGACTATTCTATATGACGGACTTCGATTTGAGTGTACTTTTTTCACACAGTTATTATTATATGGACAAGCATTATCTCTGCCAAAAACACAATTTTTTATTTTTTTTATTTTTTTTATCTGAGTCAGCCTTTAAATGTTTCAAAATGTAAGAGGAAAGCCATAAACATGTTGATGATATGCATATTGATGAACGCGAGATATAATTACACAAATACTCACTCAAAACCACTCTCCCCACAACCATCATGAATTTGTTCAGGATTCTTTGGCCCTTTTTGGATAGTGTCATCTCTTAGCCCTACTTAATACCTTACAGTCGGGCATAGCCATGGATATGCTGTTCCTGCCCCAATTTGCAAAAGGTCCACATTTTGCTTCACTATCGTCTAAGAAGGTGAAGACAACTAGAGAAAGGTCCATTTTTGTGGGAAGGTATTTTAAAAGCCAAAAATAGAACATTATGTAATTATCCAGGTGAGGGGACACGTTTCACCCGATAGCAGGTTGGGACCTGCTGAAAAAAACGGAGTTGTCTTTTTTAAATATGAAGTGTGTAAAATGGACGAATGCTGCCCAGTTTGATTGGTGTTTTATTCAAAGTCATGATTATGTTTTCGTTAATAGCATACTATATATCATCTTTGTGTTTTAATCCACATAACAGTGTACGGTTTGTATGTGTATGATAATGATTGCATTATGGTCTAGTTTGTCCACATTTTCCCAAAAAGAAGGAAATGCCTGTTACCTACCAGAACAATTGTTTTCTCCGAATTTTAGCAAATTACATTATGTGAGAGGTTTTCAGTGATGACAAAATCTTTTGTAATTCCGTTACATCCAAACACTGACCCATGAAGTGAAAAATCAATTACCATTTTAATGTTGAATTGTTTTCAAACTATTTCAGTCATGTTGTTATACATACACAGTGTAAAGTTTTGAGAGTACTTTTAAATTTATTAAATAAAACAAGCTTAAGACGTAAAGCTCAATTATGAGTTTTGATTAAAGTAACACACTCTTACTTACACACTGATCTATGTCCTGTGCCCTCAGTACGAACGAAATAATTTGGGCAAAACTGTGGTAAGATACGCCAATGTGGCACAGATACACAGCAAATTCTCTTATACTCAGAGGCATAATTGTTTAACTGATCTACAATTTGCTGCATGCGTGCATGAAGTCGCACTGCTGTAGACAGGGCGTAAACACAATGATTAAATAGTTGTAAGTAGTACAACTATACCTTTTTATCCCCCTGGCTTGAAAGCAGAGGGGATATTGTGAGGGCGTCGCCATGTCCGTATGTTGAGGGTGTGTCCCGTTTGGTAGCCTTTTCTAACCATGTTAGGTTTTCGTTTTTCAGGTCTCCTTCGACAAGTTGAAGTCCGATTTGAACCATACTTGGGTTTAAGGGTGCCTTAGGTGTTTCCCTCATGTGAGCATGATGTCAAAGGTCATGGACCAAGCTCAAAGGTCATCTAGGTCTGTTCCATACTGCCAACTTGCAGGGAGGATTTACGCAGTTTCCTTGCAGTATTTTTAATCCTGTAACAAGAAAACCTTTGATAAACTCTTACAGCAGTCCAGCATTTTTCATTTTTGACCCCTGTATTATGAATCCCCCCCCCCCGCCGGGATTCCGCCACACTTTCTCGAGGGGCACCCCCACTAATTTGTTAATTAACCATCATAGAAGACAAATCCACTGAGAATGCTGCTCTCTCTCACGGTCACAGAATTGCTCCAACTGACCCAACTATGTGCTCCTTGGATGAGCTAAGTAACTGGAAATAGCTGAAGCTCTGGGATTCCGGTACCCTGTCCACCACCCCTCTCCCACCACTGATTCATGTAGTAGGCCAATTAATAGAAACTTGTGATATCTGTACAGTGCCATATGTCCAGACTGGTACAAATGTTTACACAGTGCAAAATGACAAAACCTGCACCATATTTACTCTCAACACAACTTTTATTCTTATGTACACTGTATATAAGTATACATTTTTTGGAAAGCTATACTACAAGGATGCCAAAAGAGAGACAATTTTCATGGTGGGTAAGAATGCCTAACATAAGAAAAATTTACATCATTTTTCATTTTAATATACC
>JAMKCH010051211.1:0-26740 GCA_023653785.1 Ophioderma brevispina
GACAGAGGACTATTTGAGGATCCCGTGCGCAAATATTCCACTAGTGGACTATATTTGAGGAGCCCGTGCTCAACTGATCCACTCTCGGACTATTTGAGGATCCTGTTCGCGCGAAATCAATCCACTATCGGACTATTTGAGGATCCCGTGCGCGTAAATGATCCACGTGCGCGGATGCTCCTCGTGGACTATTGAGGATCCCGGTGCGCAATCATCCACTATCGGACTATATGAGGATCTCGTGCGCAATCAATCCACAAGCGGACTATTTGAGGATCCTGTGCGCGGACATGATCCACGTGCGCGGATGCTCCGACAGGGGACTATTCGGGATCACAGTGGCAATCAAATCACTTTCGGGACTATATGAGGATCCCGTTCGCAACTGCCACTCCACTAGGGGACTATTTGAGGATCCGTGCGCGGAAATGATCCCTCCGTCGCGAGGAGGAGGCTCGACCAGTGGAATATTTGAGGATCACCGTGCGCGGAAATGATCCACCATTTCCTCTATAGGGACGGAGGTTTTTTGCGGGCACCCGTTCGCAATATCACTAGAGGAACTATTGAGGATCCCGTGCGCGGAAAGGATCCACCGTTTACCTATAGGGACGGAGTGTTTTGCGCACCCGTGCGCAATTAATCCACCAGTGGACTATTTGAGGATTCCGTGCGCGATTATTCAATACGCTGACTATTTGAGGATACCTTGGGCGCGGAAATGATCCCCCGTTTCCTTATAGGGACGGAGTAGTTTTTTGCGCACCGTGCGCAATTATTCCAATAGCGGACTATTTGATGATCCGTGCGCGAGTCTTTCCATAGCGGACTTTGAGGATCCCGTGCGCGAAATGATCCACCGTTCCTATGGGACGGAGTGTAGTTTTTTGCGCACCTGTCGCGCAAGAGTCCACTAGTGGACTATTTGAGGATCCCGTGCGCGACTGATCCAATAGCGGGGACTATGTGGAGGGGTCGACAGATAGTCCACTGGTGGATATAGGGGATTAAGGGACGAGTTTTTTGCGCACCCGTTCGCAATTATTCCACTAGCGGGCTATTTGTGGATCCTGGCGCGGGAAATGATCCACCGGTTACCTATAGGGACGGAGTTTTTTGCGCACCACGTCACAATTAGTCCACTAGTGGACTAATTTGAGGATCCCTACGTGCGCGATATTCCACTAGCGGGACTCTTTGAGGATCCAGTGCGCGGAAATGAACCACCGTTTCCTATAGGGAAGGAGTTTTTTGCGCACCTGTGTGCAATTAGTCCCACTAAGTGGACTATTTGAGGATTCCCTGCGCGATTATTCCACTAGCGAACTATTTGTGGAGGGGTCGCAGAAGTCCACTGGTGGATCACGTACATAATTTAGGTCATAGGGTAATAAATAGGTCCTGACAACGGGGATTTTTCCATATGATCAAAAAATCTTTCTGTTCAACATATCTCTTGAATTTCTGCACATGATTTGAAGGCAATATTTGATTAGTAAATTCTAGTAGCCCTTTCTTTTTGATCCCTATCCCCGACCATGGATTACAACAAGAGTTACTTCCAATTTACTAATAAACCGTCCATAAAACACCATAGAATCATATAGAGATTTTTCTAGAGACTTCAATCAATACTTCCTAAGTTAATCATCACTAGCCTGCCAGATCGGCAAGGTTTTTGTGATGGGCATTAGTGACGGCCGGCCAAAGGACCTAAATATGCTTTTGACGGCGTTGGTTGTTACAAAGGTCCAACCTAGTGATTCAGACAACCAATGGGTGTACATCAACGTATGGGTGTTGGCCTTTCCTACATTTTTTATTTTAGGGTAAAAAATCGCCAAAAACAAGGTCAAGTGTCAAACATAGGTAAAGCAGTCAACTTATTCCTTTCTTAAATAATCTATCAGGACATCTCCATTTACCTTCACAGGATTCCGTATTTTAAGTGAATTAATGGAAGTCATTCCAATTATAAATTTTAGGGTGTGGAAAAATGGCCAAAAAAAGGTCATAATTGGCCAAAAATCGGGAAATACAGTCGAAAGAACATTCCTTTCGTAAAATAACCGATCACAACATGTTCATATACCTTAAAGGAGTCATTTTAATTATTAAATGGCGGTAAAATGGAAGCCATTGCAATTTTTAAATTGTCGTTTTTTTTTTTTTTTTTCCTTTTTTCTGGTCAAAATAGGTAAAATTATCCAAAAATAGTTAAATCAGTCGAAAATACATTCATCTAAATAATCGATTAGAACCTGTCCATTCACCTTCAAAGGGAGTCATGGTAAGGGTAGAATGGAAGTCATTCGATTGATGAGATTTTGGGGTACAATGCCGTTACATCTCAAGAAAACGTCAATAAGTACATTTAGTGCTTGTCATTCTATTTTTAATAATTTTTTAGGAATTTTTTAATATATGCCAAAATATCAAAATTGTCCCCAAATGGTTAAATCACTAACATCCAAATGTGTCAAAAAGAGTGGCTATAAAGCTATTTGGCTTAATGACAGATTTTGGGGTGGTTGAAATGACCAAAGGTCATAAGGTGGTTTTGCTTTTTCATACGGTGACTGAAATCAAATGAATGAAAGATTGCTAGCCATGAAAACTTTACAGATTTTGAGGTCAAGGGAATAAATGGGACCAAATCATCAAAAATGATCAAGACAATTAAAATGGGTGACAATAAACGAAATGTATCACTTTGTCCTACTCTGACCCAGTATGTTCTTTTTTAAACAGTAGGTCCAACGAATATAGGCGTGGACATACCACATGGTAACTAGACTGCTAGGCC
The DNA here is from genome assembly GCA_023653785.1 of Ophioderma brevispina. Taxonomy (NCBI): domain Eukaryota; kingdom Metazoa; phylum Echinodermata; class Ophiuroidea; order Amphilepidida; family Ophiodermatidae; genus Ophioderma; species Ophioderma brevispina. The sequence continues at coordinate 2,807 of JAMKCH010051211.1, forward strand.
AATCAGAGAGGGCGGGGTCGAAAGGGAAGCCAAAAGCAACGGAAATGGGACACCAAGGAAGAAAACGGGGGGAGGGGGAGACAGGGGGAGGCGGAACCGGGGGGAAGGGAGAGAGAGGGGGGGAAGAGTAAAGATGGGGGGGGAGCCAGGGGGGGGAGCGGGGCAGCAAGCCAGACAGCACAGCCAGCCAGCCAGCAAGCCAGAACAGCCAGCCAGCCCATGCCAGCAGCCAGCCAGCCAGCCAGCCGCCAGCCAGCCAAGCAGCCAGACAGCAGCCAGACCAAGCAAGCAAGCCAGCCAGACAGACAAGAAAGACAGCCAGCCAGCCAGCAGCCAGCCAGCAGCCAGCCAGCCAGCCAGCCAGCCATGCCAGCCAGCCCGCAGCCATCCATCCATCCATACACCCATACATCCATCCATCCTAAATCAATCATAAATACCACTCCATTCATCCATCCATCCATCCATCCATCCATCCATCATCAAACCAGACATACATCCATCCATCCATCCATCCATCCATCATCCAGCCATCATCCAGCCATCATCCATCCATCCAGTACATCCATCCATCCATCCATCCATCCATCCACCATCCATCCATCCATCCATCATCCATTCCATCATCCATCCCTCATCCATCCATCCATCAATCCATCCATCCATCCATCCATCCATCCATCCATCCATCCATCCATCCATCCACCTGAACAAATTTTAAGACCATCTATTCCTATATTGCGCTTTCCAAATATGCTTGGGAAGGTGGGCCCACACTGATGTCATCTTCAATCTCGTCTTGGTCTTCCCTGTCTGTTTGTGCCTGCGACAGTTCCCATAAAAATGCGTTGGTCGGCGGATGTTGTTTCATTCTGCACAAGTGACCAAACCATGTCAGCTGCGACGGCAGGCAGTATACGAGCTGAGGATCATTTGGTTGAAAAGAAGGCAGGAGGAGATCTTGACAGAACATCTTCATTCCGGATCTTATCCTTCCCGTGCTATTAAGGATTTTTCGAATAAGCATCGCATCTCAATACTTCCAAAAACTGTTCATGCTCTTTTTGATGGTCCAGGTTCGAGCCATACAGAAGCACTGGTTGATAGTGGAATTAACAAAGTCGTAATTGGTGGAGAGTGAGAGTCTTTATCACGCCAGACTCTCTGTAATTTCCTTAGTGCGTTGATGCAATAATAATCTGCTTTTGATTTCGATGGTGGAGTCGTTTGATGGTTGTTTAGCATTACTCCCATACTTTGAATTCTGTTAACCTGTTCAAGTGGTTGAACCATCAAGCTGGATCTTAACTGAGAGCGGTCATCACGGGAGAATGACCAATTACCATAGCTTGTTTTAGGTTATACTGATACTCCATTCCATATTTCTTGCTAGCAAGATGCACTTGCTCAATCAAGGTTTGTAGATCGTCCTCTGAGTCAGCGATGATGAGCTATATCGTCAGCAAAACGGAGGTCTTTAATTTGTAGCAATCACAAGTTTTGCCCAAGTTTTTTTACAGTTCTCAAAGTCTTCTGCTAAGATGTATTACGAGAAATAGGTTGAAGATGTCTGGTGATAGAGAACATCCCTGGCGCACGCCAAATAGTTGTTTCAAACCACTCTGTAAGACTGTTGTTAAGTCTGATGCAGCCTTTAGCCTTGGTATAGAGATCTTTGATAGATGTTGATCAGTTTTGAGCACACCATAATGAGCAAATCACTTGGTAAAGAGGGCCATCTGCCATACTCGATCGAATGCATTCTTGTATCATGAGACAGCAAAAACCTTCCCATCTTTCTTCTATAGGCGAGTTGGATTAGGAGCTTCAGGGGCGAAGACTTGTTCGATTGTGGACGGGGCCAGGTCTGAACCCTTGCTTGTTCTTCTGCTAGAATGGCTTTCTACATAGGGGCTTCATGCCGGCCTCTTAGAATTTCCAGGAAGAATTTTGTGGAATGGTTAATCAGCCGATGATCCTGGAGTTCTCACACTGTGGTGCTGTCATCTGACATCTATAATTAGGCTTAAAATTAACTTTTTTTATTGATTGTGTAGACTACAGTCATAATATTGTTTAAAGTATATTTCTTGGGCCGCTACATTAGAATAGCCAAATTTAGATATTGAATACAAAAAAAATCAAACTAATAATGTTTTTTGAAATTATCAGTCCACATTTTGATGAACACCAAATTACGACACACATGTTATAATCCAATTTTATACCTTGAATTTTGATAGAAAGTTGATATTTGTCCTATTGGTTCTAAATTGTTAAGTAATTCATCTCACGAGAATTTAATCAAGGCTACTCATAAGGCTTTTGTAAGTTTAATATTATACACAATGATTTATCAAGGGTTTAATCTAAAGTAGGCTGCTTGTGTTTTAATTTTGGGACCTGGGTTGACAAATTAACAACAACGAAAATTACCCATCAATCTGTTCCCGTTGCGAAGGCTAGGCATAAACAAGAGAACACTTTAAATGTTTTGCTCAACCATGTCGGAAAAAATTACATTTGGGACCTTTAACCAAAAACTGAATATGCTGGTAAAAATTGGGACAGTGACGTTTTCCCATTCGGGTTGTTATTTATTTACAATTGCTCATTTTGACCTGTTAATAAAACCTAACAAAATTAAAACAAAACACTCACAGTGATCGCATATTATCTATGCCTGTTTAACGAAACAAATTGCAGATATTTTCTCATTGAATTATGCAATTACAGCCCAATGCGGTTCTTAGTAATTTTATATTCGTGTATTCAAGCACTATTATGAGTAACCGTAAAAAGAGGCTATTATAACATTATAACAACTTTTGATCAATTTCTTTATCCCCTCCAAGGAAAGTGCGTTTAATGGCCAACTCATTGTAACTATTACGGTAATTTGTACTCTGGTGACGGAATTATGACCTGATTAACAATTTTGACAAAATAGAGCAATTAGAGCTAATTTACCCATTTTGTGGTAAATTTCAAACCTGAGGATTGAATAGCCAATACTCAAAGTTATGAATTTTCCTAGGGGTGGATATTTAATGGATAACAATACATCAGGACAAATTGTGCAGTCATTATTTTATCAATCATAGTTTAATTGATGTTTTCTGACCATATGAACCATAAAAACTGAGATGCCCAATCTTGAGTTCACTTTGATCTTAAGCGCAATGGGCCAACAAAATGGGGTAAATCGAATACTAGCACTGTATCCACCTAATATATTACCTTGAAAACACATAGTTCAATTAAGTTTTTAAAAAGAGCGCCATATGCCTGCTTTACCATAGTTGGACTTTTTTTACCTTTTTGACATTTTGACCCCAAAATGATAATGCTAGGACACTTTATTTACTTAATCATTGTCCCTTGGAAAGTAATATGATGTAATGTCCATTAACCTAGTCTTACCAGGGATCTAGTGAACTTTGCTCCGAGTGGGCTAAAATGCCAGAGCTTTGGCAAAAAGCATCCGAGTAATCATTTTCTATCCTTATCGTCAAGTGACGGTTATAGCCCCTTTACCGGGGTTTGGGTATGCCATCAAAGTTGAAGGTTAGGGGGGTGGGTGCCACCCAAAGATATTTTATGGTACATTTTTTAAAAATTATTAGCAAAGTATGGCTCTTAAAACTCTATAGTTATGTAAAACTAGTCAATTGCCATCATTAGAGCGGAAACACCGCATGAAAAATTCGAATTGCCTAACTTTTTAGCGCAAAAAAAATCGGATTTTCGCCATTTCTATGGAAAAATCCATTGGCTGACTAGTGGACTTTAGAACAACATTTGACGCCATTACTAGGTCTGCTAGTACTTGTTTTGTTTAATGGGACAAAAAAGGGGGGGGGAAGGGGGAGGACCATAGCTATGCACTGGACATCCAAAACATAACCACATCGGGTTGCTTTATAACAAATTCTTGAGCCCCCCCCCCCCCCCCCCCGGGAATATATGTTACAAAAAAGGCATGGATATAGACGAGGGTATTTTTGGGAGAAAAGAGTGTTTTTGACTTATTAGTATCGACAATTGAACTTGTTTGGTCATTTTGACCTACACAGTGTCATTGGAAATGCTAGACTCTATTCAATTCTTTTAGTTCTTTGGGACGTAAACTGTGTTCCATTAAATCGTTAGAAAGGAAGGGCTTATGACTCATTTATGGATTTTTGGGGCAAGTTGCTGTTTTTGTCAATTTGAGCCCAGAATATGGGGGGGGGGGTAAAAAAAAAAAATTGAAAGCTAATAAGCATCAATCCGGTCATTTGTGTTCCTTTGGATGTACAAACCCACATGTTCTGATGAAATTTTGAGAAAAGAAGGCAATATGTTTGATTTACCCTTTTTGGACTATTTTGACCTTTTTTGGACCATTTTTTTACTCAACATTAGAATGGCCCCAACACCCCCATACGCTTTTTTATGATGTCCCTGTGATGCGAATCCACATGGTTGGATGTTTTGTACAACTACGCATCAACTTTTTCTGAGGCACGTTTTTGGCCTCATGGCCGCCGTCTATAGGCACGGCACCTGTTTCATCAGGGTTACAATCAAATTTGGTGCACTTGATAAGTCCATATTGATTTTTTTTAGAGCCTTTGATGTTTCCCTCATTGTGCCGCCTGAGGCCTCTAACTTTCCCGCTTTTTTCATAATGTCGGGTGAAACAGTGCGCGTCCGAAGGCGTTTTTTCATTATTTTTGGGGATGAAAAATGTCCTAGGATAGCTGGAGGCCCAGACAATCTTTCTTGGTCAAATCCCAAGATGGAAAAGCACTCTTGGGAGTTGTTTCCCATGCGGGAGAGTGAACATTCAAGAGTGAATCACTCGGGAGCTCCGGTTATCGGAAATGCTGAATTTTTCAGAGTTGATTTTGACAAATTCTTTCAAAGGAACTTCATTATCTAATGGAGTCAACAAGAAGATATCAGTAGCTTCCTACAATGTATTGCTTCTAATTGGAGGTTTTGTCCAGGTACTGATGTGAATCGTTAGAGATTAAACATGGCTAAAATGACATATAATTAAAAAAATCAAAAGTTGCATTTGTAAGAATTTTTCATCTCTAATAACGATTCACAGACTACCTGTACACAAAATCTCCATTGGAAGCATGCATTGTGGGATACTGATTTCTTCTCTTGAGCCAAGCAGGCATGGGCAGCATTGTGGTTCTAAGAGGGCAACAGCATGGTCAGGGGAAAGTCTAGCCTGGTCAGGGGAAAGTTATTTTTCTATTCTGAGGGTAAATATGGTCCAAAATGGCCAGGTATAAAATGTAGGATTCAATAAGTGCGGGGATTATGAGATAGGAGTAACCAGGGGCATCCTCAGAACTTTTTCAATCTGAGTTGCCAGCAAAACTTCCATTTGCACTACAATTTAAAAACTTATTTTTCCCACCGGCTCGAAATCTGAAGGGGGGAGAGTGGAATGGGTAGATGGATGAGACAATTTTTTCAAACACTACCACATTTTTGCCATTTTAAGTAAAACTCATACCGCATAGGGGACAAAATAGGGTTTTTATTCACATACTCCTAATGCCTAATTCTTACATTAAAGCAATGACATGTGGGACATAAAAATTTGAAAAGTGCACATTCTATTGACTCTTTATGCAGGAAAAAATCTACCATTAAAAAATTGTCCATAACCGTCTCCTGCAAATTGAAATGCAGTGATTTCATTCAAAATTACACTAAACAGTTGACTGTGATATAATTTATAATTATACCACATGAAGAATCAAGATCAATAATGTATGTGTTTGAGGTCAAACTGTACAGATCATGCTTTACCATGTTGGAACATTTGGAGGGAAAGGCTTTTTTTTTTATCTAATTCTGAATTTTGATATGCACCCATAAAAATTACAGAATTAGATAAAATGTACTTTTTTGACTTTAATACATCAGATTTTCAAGCCAACCCTTGGCAAGTTTTGTTAGCAGGGGGTAGAGGTGTGCATCCGCTGGGTAGAAAATTGACCCTGTTTAATAGTTCCAAATTCTACCAAATATGACGCATTTATCATAGTGGTTCCGAAATTTCGACCCTTTCTTTCTTTCTGCAGTTGGCTTTGAAATTTTGCACCATTTTCTTAGTCATCTTGCAAAATTGGCCTTTTTTCATAGTACCTTTTTTGAAAATCACAAAAATTGAAAAATTGACCCATTTTTCATATTAATTGTGACCAAAGTTGAAAAAAAAGGACCCCATTTATATAGTAGCACTGACCTAAAAAGTGAACATCAATATAGAAGCATGATGGGGAAAACGACCCATTGTATAGTATGGGTGAAAATGTGACCCATATCGGCGGCACATATGTACCTACCCTTTTCACCTCCGGGGGGGGGGTGGGGTGGGTGGGGGGGGAATGATGATTACCATAATTATTTGTAGAGTAGTTAATTGACCATTATAATACACAATTATGACTGTTATTAAATGGTGTCAAATATTTTTATTTATTTGAGTGTGTTTAATGAGTCTTTCTATTGAAATCACGAAATGTGATGTTTATTAATCAGATGGTACAACATACATACATATAATATACAACTATAATTGACATAGGTGAATTCTCATATATAAAATATTTAAACATTGTTTGACAGAATCATACAGAGTAATACCTGCGTTCACTGTTTGTATTTGTTACACTGACACACTACGGGGGGGGGGGGGGTAGGACCTGCCACCTTTACAGCAACAGAGATTCAAATGGCACAGGCATCAACTTTCGGGTGCTAGTCTTTTCAAAGACTTCACGGTAGGAGTGTGCTCTTACACATATCAGAACGGTTTTCATACAGACCTTTACTACGGCTAGGCCTGGTCACAATATTTAAATCTAAATGACCGTTTTTTGGAAATTACATTACACCTGTTTGAGGCGAGGTTAATCCACTACCCTTGACGGATTTTGACATTAAAATTTTTTCTAATTATCATGAGATTACTAAGATTTTTTATTTTTTTTATTTTTTTTACATTTTGTAATGTCACTGAGGCAGAGACGCCATAGTAAATGCACGTAAAAAAAACAGGTCCCCACATTACCGTTTGGAAAAATCCCCAAGCCCAAATCGAGCCGATCGTGCCCTACCCCCCGACACTAAGCAAGAAATCATACTCTCAATATGAAGTAATTTGGTATAATAGTATTCCGACATGGACAAGAATTGATCTGACTGTAATCAGAATGCGGTGAGGTAATAGAACTGTTTTTATTTTTTTTTTTTTTTTTTTTTTCTTTTTTGTTTCTTTTTTTGTTTTTTTTTTTTTAACTCCGGTTTTTTTTTTTGGAGTTTGTAATCAACCACGTCTATTACACTGTGCTTGTAAATAACTGCAAATAGCTGCCCTAGTCCACTTGATCGTGATATATATAAAGTTTGGCTCACTATGACACATGCTGTGGGGGCTATTGTAATGGCATACAGTAAAAGTGGTAATCCAACGCATGGAATTTTTTGCGCTTCTGCAATTTTAGGCATTTTCATTGTTATTAAATTAACTTTTTTTCAGCTATCCTGATTTTAAAAAAAAATAAAATTTTTCACACGTTTAAGTTGACGTGTAAGAAGTGCACAAAAGGTGTGAAAGTGAATGTAGCACTAATATTTCCAAACTTTCACATTAGATGGCCGGTTGGCGTTTGTCTGGTAATTGGACGGGCAGTGGAAAACATTTCTGTGATGTGACAATACCATATCACCAAATATCTAATGAACTTCAAAAAACTCAGTAGGGTGATAGTACATGATGAGGTTGTGCTCTTACTCTTTTCTGATGTCTATTATTGATTTGAAGCATTTTTCATAGTTTCAAGAAATTTCATTAATTTCCACCTTACCACCCCAAAACCAAACAGCTATAAACTTCCAGCTTGGTATGGTGTAGAGCAGATACAGTCTGATGTATACTTTTTGTGATGGGATTATGAATATTAATAAGTTTTTTACCTATTTTTGAATAAAATGTGATTTTCTTTTTCAAAGAAGAACTTAGTGCTTCCAATTAGAAAGCGGTTGTGGGGGGGGACCAGCTGAATTAGCACCATGTAATTCTGTGTTGAATAGGCGTCAATCCTGGGGGAGGGGGTTGGTCAATACGCTCATCCCCCACGATGCCCGTGATGTATTTTACCAAAAATAACATCATATTTTTCCATAATAGTAATAAATAGTGGAAGTCGATTACATACAGCAGCACTGGAGTAAGCATTCTCTGCATATGCAACTCTTCTGACATATATGATACAATGCCACTAAACTGGAATACAGAAGTACTATAAGGATAAGAATCAAATATCTTACCCATGGTACGGTGTCTCAATGAACCTCAAAAACATACCCTAACGGTTTGGCGGCATATACTGAAGCTTTTCCAATTTTTTGTTCTTTTTCCCCCTTTGTTCAAAAATTACAGTCAATTTCAGGGTAGCCGTACATGGGCGGAGCTACAAGGGTATACTTTCAGGACAATCAAAAACTGACCTTATATTTTTGTCAGTCTTTGTGAAAGCATGATTATAATATAGGTTCAAAACATGAATGTTCCAGATCAGAGGATTCTCAATCCAATCACACAGCACAATCACATATAATGTACTACATCATAAACGTTGATCCTGAGAGAGGAAATATGATTGGATTAAAAATCATGCATTGATATGGTCATTGCACTGTGCGTTATGTTAATGAGTGTGACGCGGTTGTTTGTGTACTAGAACGCCAACGCGCGACGTTGGATTGATTCATTTTAGGGGCGGGTGTTGCATTGTCGTTTGGAACATTACTGCTTTGGATTCTGCAGTATTCAGAGGTTTTGTAAATTGCTGCTGTAATTACGTAATGAATTAGGTTAATGTCTGCATATTTTAGGTTGCTCGTGCATCGGCAAAAATCAATGCATTGGTCAGTTTGACAGACTCATAAGGGCACTCGCCCCTGCGGGGGCTCGTGCCATTAGTCGTCGTCAAACTGAGCGCTGAGGGCATTGGTTTTTTCCCATGCACTCGAAGCTAAAAATATGCAGGACATTAACCCTCTAATTTAATTGAATCAGTACTTTGTGCTGTAAGACAAATGTTCAACATAAAATCTTTTTGGTTTAAAGCAATAGCAGCAATTTTTTGAAGAGCGCCCCCAATTTTCACAATTTCTATGTTTGCATAGTAGGTGATATTGTTAGTAAATATACCTGTGCGAACGAGAATGCCTCAAAAATGCTATTTTAATAGATTGGGATCCAGATTGTACTGAACAGCAGAGCTAGAAATACTAAGTTTATGTCCTCATGATGGAAATAGTGCCACCTCAAGAAAAGACCCTAACTAATTGACTTGCCTGAACCAATTAAAAACAATAATGGTTGAGCGTAGACATGTACATGAACCTAGTTCCCGCTATTGCACATTGGAAGGACGGTTCAACAACCGTTGAAAAAAAAAAATTACGGAGATCGCCAATATTAATTATTCTAATTACAAAAGTCCTTCGTTGCAACAAATAGGAATTTTTGAGGTAACCATTCAAGGTCTAGTTTACTAGCCAGTTCCAAGGCAACCATGTAAAAATCTCAAAATTTTTGGAAAATGGGGGCCTCTTCAAAAAGATATGCTATTATGCTTAAAGGGTGTTAAGCAGCAAGTATGCTGATCCAAAACCTTAAAAAACTCACGAAATTTGTATTTTTATTTTTGTGTACTGGCATGGTTGTGCTAACATAAACTGCAAATGCTTTGGCTTGAAATCTGTATATAAAGAAAAGGGCAGTACTTTTATCCATCTGTATGTCTATATGTGCCGTATCAACATTCCGACGTGAAATAAAAAAAAAGCCTTTCCCTGTGAAGAGCCCTGATTTCAATGGACTGTGTATTGTGTGTACCTGTACAAATTGACGTCAAGCACAAGCCATTATTGATATTGGTGTATTCGTGTGGTGTAAACCAAAATCGCTGTATTTAGTGTGGATTTTGAGACGCCATTGGTGTATGTCTATTTGCGAGAGATGTATGAAAAATTTCCTCAAACTTTATTTGCACCTATTTGGGTTTTGTGCATTACAGTAGTTATATGGGTTTGTACATACTTATCTTTGAGTTTATAAGCTAAAAATGCACTTCCACATTTTTTATTATCGCATTATCGCGCGCGCTGCTTATCCTGTAAGTGGGTCCCAAAGATAGCTTAAGATTGACTAGATAGATCTAAAAATCTTAACAGGGCATGACAAAACAATGCAACTAATAGTTTGTATCTTTATAAAAATACTGAAGGTTTCAGCTCCCAGATGTGACACAATCACAAATACAGGTTTTCATATTTTTACATTTGAAGTTGTCTGGCTAAACTCCAACACCTATTTTCATTGCTTTGGAGTAGATTATGGAAAAGCAGAGATACTGTTTACCATGAAACCTAAATGTCCTACACAAGTAAATGTTCAAAATTTCACATATGGCATTTTTCCTCAAAACCATGATTTCTTCTCTGAAAATGGCATGTTTTTTTTTTTAGGGGGGATGCCAATAGCTTGAGTTTTTAATATTTACGCAATACCCACCTTTAAAGGAACACAAGGAAATTTTCTGAAGATATACAGATATATCTACATTTCCACTTGAATGGTTGTAGTTTTTTTTTTTTTTTTTTTTGCTTGTCCCAATTTTGTTCTTTTTTCCCCCTTTTGTTCAAAAATTACAGTCAATTTCAGGGTAGCAGTACATGGATTCTACAAGGTATACTTTCAGGAAATCAAAACTGACATTATATTTTTTGTCAGTCTTGTAAAGGCATGATTATAATATAGGTTCAAAACATGAATGTTCCAGATCAGAGGATATCTCAATCCAATCACACAGCACAATTCATATAATGTACTACATTAATCAGTACTTTGTGCTGTAAGACAAATGTTCAACATAAAATCTTTTTTGGTTAAAGCAATAGCAGCACATTTTTTGAAGAGCGCCCCCAATTTTCATAATTTTATATTTTTGCATAGATAGATCTAAAAATCTTAACATGGGCATGACAAAACAAATGCAAACTAATAGTTTGTGTCTTTATCATAAAATACTGAAGGTTTCAGCTCCCAGATGTGACACAATCACAAATACAGGTTTTTCATATCTTTACATTTTGAATTTTGTCTGGCTAAACTCCAACACCTATTTTCATTTTCTTTGTAGATTATGAAAGCAGAGATACTTTTACACAATACCTGTGTTGCGGGTATTGTCTAAATGTCCAAAATTCACAATATGGGCATTTTTCCTCAAAACCATGATTTCTTCTCTGAAAATGGTATTTTTTTTAGGGGGGATGCCAATAGCTTGAGTTTTTAATATTTACGCAATACCCACCTTTAAAGGAACACAAGGAAATTTTCTGAAGATATACAGATATATCTACATTTCCACTTGAATGGTTGTAGAACACCTATCAAGAACATTTGAGAAGTTTAATGGACACACAGGTAGAAAAGAAAAAAATACATTGTGGTCCTCGGACTGCTAGTGTTGCCTGCCATTGCAGTTTGTGAATGATAGACCTCATGACCTTTGACCTTGATATGTGACCTCTGACCTCATAAACAAATGAGGGTTTCCATGTAATATCCATAAACCAAGTTTGGTTCCAATTGAACTTTACCCTTATAACTTGTCCTCACATGACCTTTGACCATGGTAAGTGACCTTTGACCTCATCAACAAAAGAGGAATCCCATGTTGCACCTATGACTCAAGTTTGATTTAAATCCATCAAAGTATACAGATATTAAAGGCAAATGTTAACCCCTTTTCACAACAAAAAACAACAGACAACAACAACAACATCATCGTCATCGTCAATAGACAACAGTGGACAAAATGATCCCTATGTGTCTATCCCTATATGTCTTCCTGAGGCAGGTGACACAAAACTAAATTTTGAACTTAACCGACTGTTCCAAGTCGTCCTCTAGAAAAACATGCTTGGATTTTGTACTATCTTTAATTACATAAAAACAATGTTTGGGGCTTATTCACTTCAGGTGTGATTATATCATTAAAAAAAAATAATATAAAATGAGGGTGCAATCTTTTGATTGAGAAAAGAATCATAGCAAAAGAAAAATAACAGACATATTTGCCACTTTTAATTTTAAAATGCTTCATCCAAAGGAAAACCATCTTCGTTACAGGGTCATGGAACTTCCTTTTGGGCTAGTGCCACGGTCTGCTTTGCAAAATCCTGAACTGTGCTGTTTGATGAAAACACACACACACACAAGACAAGGCCCAGCAGAGCAGGCTGTTCTAGCTAGCTAGCTAGCTTCTGTATGCGTATGTGTGAAGATTCCCAGTATCATGAGACAAGCATCACACAATCTATGATATGTCAGACTTGAACATGAACCATGATAGATGGCTCATGCTGCTGGGTAAGAAATTAGGATGTGCAGCATAGGGTAGGTGTTAACTTTTATTTGTATAAGCAGGTTTCGCAATATGAAAACCAATGCTCAACTGAAGACAATGATGAAGCGGACCTTTGGAAATGGGATTTTGCCTATAAATAGGGGATTTTTTTTAAATCAAATTTCTTTACCACAATGGCTCAAATCCAAGTATTGAACATTAAAAAGGCAACTAAAAAACAATGAAAAGTCAGAAATTTGGTTAAGTTAGGCCAAGTTTTGGCATAGTACAATTTTGGCTATTGGTATATGAAGTCATATGGCCATAAAGTATGGAGGTCCGGTAATCTCCCACGGTGTAGTGTGTCACAGACTGTGAAAAATATCTAAATTGGTACTACACGAGAGATTAACGTTATCAGCCCATCATAGAGAATGTGGACAAAAGAAACTACATCTCAAATATCTCAGAGAAACGAAGGGGTTCTATGGATGTTTTTGCATCATGAGGGTCCGTACTATGTTTTGTTTTTTGAATAGCATCGTAATTGGGTTCTGAACCTAGAGAACCTAGCGAGAAAATTGAACGTTTTTGTCGGGTACTCGGTGCTCGCCCACACGAAAGTGAACACGCAATCTCTACAGTCGCATCCATTTTTCCCACAATGCCCTTTTCAATATTTCCCGTCTTGAGAATTTTCAAACACTGGTTCAATTTACGCCAACTTTTTTTTAATTTTAAGAACAGTGATTACGTACTACCGGACCGCCGATCCATAGGTGTGAGAGGGGAGGGGATGCTGTGCATACTCAGTCAGAACACAAATTGATATGGCACATGTCAGAAATATGCAGTAGCAAAATAAGCCCTGATATATTAGCCCCGGAGCTACTGTTGTTCAATTAACTTAGAGGTCCGGTGTTATTAAGTATTCAAAAAATATACGCTTTCGAAAAAAAATCACGAAAGAAAGTTGTATTCATCATTGGACCAACAAAATTATGGGGTTCCGAACTTGAAAAACAGTTCTTCTCTGGAATTTTTATTCAATTTACACTGATTTTTCAGACAAAGACAACAAAAACTGGGTCCGGGAAATATTGGACTTTTGATCTGAAACTTGATGACAGACCCATTTAACGAATTAGGGGCGCTTAAAAGCTTTAATAAGAAAAATATTATTGTTCATGGACATTACTCGATTTTCAGGTTGTTTGAGCATGCATTAATGCATGGGCATATAAATGCATCGTTGAAAATACCGATATTTAATAGAGGCACTGTATTGTTTATCAATTGGGTTGCGGACAAAAGAATCATACAGCTCTTCTGTAATGTTGTCCATTCAAGTCAATGCCGTGTGACACCTTGCATATAATCTCGTTTTGTATGCAAACCAAAGGTTCGGATTGATCATGTTAGAGCAAAGTTGTATTATTTATGTAATAACAGTAGCGGACCATATGATCGTGACTAATATCCTCCGAGACAACTTTTACTACACAAAGAGGAGTCAATGGAACCGTCCACAAAAACGTAATTAATAATGGCACCAAACCTTTATTCGCTCGTTTTCAAAACGAGGGTAAAATACCCAGATTTCAATAGATTGGAAGGTTTATAAATGTCCTTTCCTATGTAGGTAAAAAACGTCTAGGTCCAAGGATACGAAACAACTTCTTCGGATTTATTTCGAACGTACGTATTTGTGAATACTTAATAAAAACCAGCCATCTAAGTTAATGAACAGACAATACAGGGGCGATCCAGGATTCTCAATAGAGGGGGAGCCAAATTCCGGTCGGTGGTGAATTCTGAAGAGTGGGGAGTAACATACTGCGACCGCTGGGTGCCCACAAAGCTACATCATTACGGTGCCCGACGCCCTGCACTGTCATTCGTAGGGCGCCCTGTGCGTTAAAAGTCATTTTTATAGATGTTACAGGGCGCCGGCCTCATATGCAACGCCCGGCGCCCTGTGCTCTGACAAAAATAGAGGGGGCGCGCGCAGGGTGCGCCCCCTCTGAATCCGCCCTGCAATAGCAGACATTTGTAACACATCTCAAGTACAAAGTTTTGTGGTAAATATGTGGACGACTGAAAGGAGCCCCTGAAACAATTCTTAGTGCCACAAATGGTGCCTTAGGGAGAGGGGCACAAGACAAGTTTGTACAAGGGTCAATGTTTAAATTGATCCAATTGTGCTGGAAAAGTATACCATGTTATTTGTCTAACCACAAGGATTCAGGAAAGCGTAGTAGTTTGTACTATTGTACAGACCAGGGCTCATGAGAGCATGTTTAGCATAGCAGTTTGCTACACCTTTTCTGCAAATTTGCTGCAATTTTAGATGTGTAGCAATTTTCCTATACGTTGCACTATCAACGTGATCAAAGCAAGAGTGTGCAAAAAATGCTACAAAAATAAAATCCTTAGAATGAGCCCTGTCTACAATGTAAGTTTAAGAGTTATAGACTAAAAACAGCAAAATCAATAAAAGGGGTAATTTCAGTTGTACATGGTCAATTTTAAGTTTGCCAGATTTGGATAAAAAACGGTGCACTTTTATTGGTGGAGCTATAGGATCAAATAAGGAATGTTTTGAGTGTCTCAAATGCTTCCTTAAGAAAGTAGGGGGGAAACAAGGTCAAGGCCCATTGAATGCAATGGACGTTGACCTTCAGGACCCCTTACATCGAGTAACTAAGATTTTAGACAGTCAAAACTATCTTTCCTGTATGTTAATCCTGTGAACGCCTATGGCAATAATTGCAACATTTATCCAAAATAGGGACAAAACTTAAATATGCCCCCTGTACAAACTGAATTTGACCCCGTTTTATTGAGTTTTGCTGTGGTTTAGTGATATACTATTAAAACTTTACATTGTAGACAGGGCTCATGCTAAGGATTTTTATTTGTGGTAGCAGTTTTTGCAACAGCTCCTGCTTTGATCACGTTGATAGTGCAAACGTAAGGGAAACCTTGCACACAATCTTACAATTGCATAGCAAATGGCAGAAAATGTGTAGCAAACTGCTGTAAACATGTATCATGAGGCCCTGTGGTTTGTAGTAGTACAAACTATACCTTCCGGAATCCTTTGGTTAGCAAAGAACCATGGATAAATTGTCCAGCACAATGGAGCAATTTAACATTGACCCATGTACAACTTTGTCTTGGACCCTCTCCCTAAGGCCACAATTTGTGGCAACTAAACGAATTGTTTCAGGGGGTCCCTGTCAGTCTATGCAACATAATTACTCACTCAAACCTTTTGTACTTGAGATGTGTTACAAATGTCTGCTGTGCAGGGGCGGATTTAGAGTGGGGCGAACCCGGCGCGCGCCCCCTCTATTTTTTGCAGAGCACAGGGCGACGGGCGTTGTTGCATAGAGCAAGGGCGCCTGTAGATCTATAAACATGACTTTTACGCACAGGGCGCCCTGTATATTTCTTCAGAATTACGGTGCAGGGCGACGCCAGGCGCCGTGTAGATCTAGGCTGTGGGCACCCAGCGGTCGCAGTATGTCCTCCCCAATCTTCAGAATTTCAAACAAACCGACAGGAAAATTTGGCGCCCCCTCCATTGAGAAATCATGGATGTCCGCCCATGTATTGTCTGTTCAATAACTTAGCTGTCTGGTTTTATTAATTATTTCAAAAAATACGGACGGTTCGATAAATCACGAAAAAGAAAGTTGTCGTTATCCTTGGACCAGTAAGAAGTGTTTACATGACATAGGGAAAAGGACATTTAAACCTTCAAATATATTGAAATCTGGGTATTTTACCCCGTTTTCAAATGAGCAATTAAACCGTTGGTACCATTAGTAATTACGTTTTGTGGAAGGCTCCATTGACTCCACTTTGTAGTAGTAAAAGTGTTGGAGGATATTATTCACGATCAATATTGTCCCCTATGGTATGAATAATAATACCAACTGTGCTCAACCAGATCAAATCCGAACCTTGTTTGCAATACAAACGAGATGATAGGCAGGTGGCACACGCATTAATTTGAATGGACAACATTACAGGAGAGCGGTATGATTTTTGTCCGCAAAACCAATGAATAAACACAGACAGGGCCTCTATTAAGAATATCGTTATTTCAACGATTGCATTTATATGCCCATGCATTAATGATGCTCAAACACCTGAACTCGGAAAGTAGGTAAGGTCCATGAACAATATTTGTTCCGATATTAACAGGCTTTGAAGCGCTCCTAAATCGTGAATGGGTCTGTCATCAAAGTTTCAGAGTCAAAGTCAATATTCACCTTGACCCAGTTTGTTGTCGTTGGTCAATGAAAATCAGTGTAAATGAATAAAAGCCAAAAGAAGAAACATGTTTTCAAGTTGGAACCCAATAATCTTGATGGGTCCAATGAGGAAGTAACAACTTTTCTTATGATCTTTGTTCGAAAGCGTATATTTTTTGAAATAAAATAAAAAACCGCGACATCTAAGTTAATGAACAGGGACAGTAGCTCCGGGCTATAATTAGCAGAGGGCTTATTTTGCTACTGCATATTTCTGACATGTGCCAACTCGAATTTGTTTCGGACGGAGTATGCACAGATCCCCTCCCCTCCACACTTATGGATACGGCGGCGGTAAGTACAGTAATCCGGTTCTCAAAATTAAAAAAAAGTGGCGTAATTGAAACAAGGTTTGAAAATTCTCAAGACTGGAAAATATTGAAAAGGCATTGTGGGAAAAATGATGCGAATGTTAGAGATTGCAGTGTTCACCTTTGCCGTGTGGTGCGGAGCACCGAATGTACCCGACAAAAACGTTCAATTTTCTCGCTAGGTTCTATAGGTCAGACCCAATTACGATACATACTATATTCAAAACAAAACATGTTAACGGACATCTGATGCAAAAACATCCAAAGAACCCTTCGTTTTCCGGATATTGAGATTTAGTTTCTTGGTCCACATCTCTATGACGGACTGATACGTTAATCTCTCGTTAGTACCATTTAGAGATCGCACAGTGGTGACACAGACTACACCGTGGGAGATACCGGACCTCCATATTTATGGCCATATATTAATATACCCACTAGCCACAATTGTACATATGCCAAAAATTGGACTAAAATTAACACATAGTTCTGACTTTTCATGTTTTAGTGCCTTTTTAAAGTTACATTACTTGGATTTGAGCCCAGTTTGGTAAGGAAAAATTGATTTAAAAAAAATCCCCCCTTTTTATAGCCTAAAATACCCAGTTCCAAAGGTCAGCTTCATCAGATGTCTCAGTTGAGCATTTGTTTCATGCGAAACCTGCTAACAAATAAAGTTTTAAACCCCTTACCCTATTCTGCACATCCTAATTCACACATCAAGCATGAGCCATATAAGCATGGTTTTCGGCAAGTCTGACATATCATAGATGTGTGTGATGCTTGGTCTCATGTTGATAATGGGAAGATCTATACACATACGATACAGACAGCTAGTAGCTAAGCTAGAAACAGCTTGCTCGTTCTGGGCCTTGTCTTGTGTGTGTGTGTGTTTTCCATCAAACATGCACAAGTTCAGGATTTTGCAAAAGCCTACCGTGAACTCGCCAAAGAGTTCCGACCTGTAATGAAGATGGTTCATTTGGTGAAGCATTTTAAATTAAGTGGCAAAATTATTTCCTGTATTTTTCGTTTAGCTATGATTATTTTCTCAATCAAACGATTGCACACTCAGTTTTATTTTTTTTTTTTTTAATATATAGTCCACACCTGAGGGAATAAGCCCCAACATTGTTTTTTATGTAATAAAGATAGTATTTTACATGACCAATCCCAAGCATGTTTTTCTAAGAGGACGACTTGGAACAGTCGGTTAAGTTCTAATTTGTTTGGTCACCTGCCTCAGGAAGACATATTAGGAAGACACATAGGGATCATTTGTCCACTGTTGTATATTGACGATGACGATGATGTTGTTGTTGTGCTGTTTGTTGTTTTTGTTTGTGAAAGGGTTCACATTTGCCTGTAATATCCGTATACTTGATGGATTTAAATCCAAAACTTGAGTCAGTAGTGCAAATGGGAGTCCTATTGTTGATGAGGGTCAAAGGTAACTTTACCATGGTCAAAGGTAGGTGAGGACAAGTTATAAGGGTAAAGTCAATTGGAACCAAACTGGTTTATGGATATTACATGGAAACACCTCATTTGTTTGCGGTCAGAGGTCACATATCAGGTCAAAGGTCATGAGGTCTTTCTACATTCACAAAAACTGCGAATGGCAGGCAAACACTAGCAGTTCGAGGACCACAATGTATTTTTCTTTTTCACTGGGTGTCCATTAAAATTCTCAAATGTTGCCCTTGATGGTGTTCTAAACATTCAAGTGAAATGTAGCTGCAGACTACGAATCTCAGAAATTTCCTTGTGTTCCTTTAAAAGGTGGATTGCGTAAAATAAAAAACTCAAGCTAGTGGCATCCCCCTAAAAAAAAAAAATGCCATTCAGGAGAAGAATAATGGTTTTGAGGAAAAATGCCCATATTGTGAAATTGTGGACATTAGACATTGTCCCTTGTGCCGCCGAACTGTACGCGCCTATTGTCGTAAAAGTATCTCCTGCTTTAAATCTACAAAGAAAGAAAATAGGAGTTGGAGACAAGTAGCCCACAATCAAAACATCACAAATGTAAAAATATGAAAACCCACCGACACCCCTCCCCGGCTATTTGTGATTGTGTCACCATCTGGGAGCTGAAACCTTCAGTATTTTATGATAATAGATACAAAACTATTAGATTTGCAGTTGTTTTGTCCATGCCAGGTAGATTTAGATCGATGGTCAATCTTAGGTATATTGGGAACCACCTAAAGGGTTAAGCAGCGCGCAGCGATAATGCGAGATATTTACACAAACAATACCCTAACATGGCAACATAAGTGAAAAATTAAAGGTGAACTGAGCAAAAGGGGGGATAAACAAACAATGAGGGGGTGAAAAATAACTACCCACAACAAAAACCGAACAAACCCCTTGACATACACTAAATATAACTACCCACTCCACTACACCAAATATGTAGTACAACCAAGCTCTCCACTCTAAGAACCCAACACCTGCAACATACTTCCCCATACTTCCTATCCCTTTTCCCCGCACCCTCTGCATAGCACAAAAAGCCAATCCTTAACACTGCCCCCTATAATAGTCGCATATATGAGTATCGGTAATAATCACAATATCGGATGGATTTGAAACAAGACGTGCAGTCTGCTTGTTTTCAGGAGAAAATTGATTAGAAGAGTATTGGTGATAAAAAAAAAAGATTTAGAGGGAGAAGTCCACGCACCTCACGCAATTTTGGTCGGTAACAATCTGCTACATTTCCTAATATCTGTCTTAAAGGTGATAACATAAAGGGAAAATTCACCCAAAACAAATAGTTTAACCTCAAATACAATTGTAGGATAGGAAAAAAAGGGGGGAAAAAGAAAAAAGGTGAAAAAACATAAAATTAAAAAAAAAAAAAAAAAAAAAAAAAAAAAAAAAAAAAAAAGTCGAACTAAGAAGCGGGTGGGGAATGGAAAAAGAAACCCACACCCTAATTATGGAACCCACAAATGAACTATAACCTACCATTAACACATTACCACACATTACGACTTCTGTCCCAGTAATAATCAAACCTCTCTCTACCTAAAACTTCTCCACTCAAGCTCACATCCACAACATTTTCTTTTTCCACCCATTAACTATTTCCCAACCAACCTCCCAATAACATTTCTCTTTTCCCCCACAGGTAATCCACATACCCAAACCCACCTCCCAAACTATCGCACCGTATCGACTCCATAGGTGGAAATCCTAAAAAACACCTCAAACAAATACCCCCTTAATGGGTACAAATAACACACCCATACCTTAACTACTCCAATTAACACTAACTTTAAAATACAACGCCCAAATCCTCAATGTCCCCTTTTTATCAGACCTCCACACGAGACAACCCTCTTCCCAACCTCAACCAGTCCCATAAAGAGCCAACTCCCACCCATTTAAAATTTGCAACTATCATCACCCCCACAATTATAAGTTTCCCCATCCAATAACTAAATCAATGACAAAGAATATATAAGTGGAAAACACACACCCCAAACCCCAGCCAATCAATCCCCCCAAACGCCACGCGCCAACAGCATTACAACCCTTGATCCAACCCCCCCTTCACAGAACTAATCATCCATACATAACGAACTTCAATCTACCTCCGGTGAGAATACCTTACTCATTCATTACATAGTTCCTAATCCGAGAACGTCCCCAACTCTTAACATACACACGTAACACTCATTACCTATACTCCCCATTTCCCCCCACTACATACTAATAAACTCCTTCGAACACACTGCTTAAAACCCCACAATCTCCCCTTAACTCATCCCACCTACAACCCATCCTGAAAAAAAGCGTCCCATCCAAATAAGAAACTCTTTACTCTTCAAAGAGTAACTAACACCTATCAACAAAACCAGCACCTTCCTAACATCCCTCCCTACAAATTAAAACCTCCTCCAAAAACTCACCCAAAAAACACACAAAAAAACTAAAAAATTAAAAAAAAAAAAAAAAAACTCACCACCCCCCCCCCCCAATGCAATATCATCCCACTAATGAGTAACACGATTTTTCCCACCAAACAATCCCACAAAAAAGAACAACCTCAAAAAGCACCACGCTTCATACCCGCCCCATACTCTGTCAAAATAAGTCCTATCAACCCTTCTCATGATGGTAACCCAACGAAAACTACCATAAAACCCCCACTATACATTACCACCACAAAAAATCCCCTTCCTATCAAACCCGTAAACTACAACAAATATGGTGCATATGAGTCAAAACATACCCGAGAGCTCAAAAAATTAAATTTTCTATATGTATTCTTTTTAAATGAATCAAACACCCAATTTTCATATATAAATTCAATACTGCCATTTGACGTTACGATTAACACACATGTTTACAACCAAACAAAATACAAAACAATGAAACCAACTCCCCCCCCCCCAATTAAAAAAAAAAAAAAAAAAATGTGTGGAAGTGAGTGTAGCTTATTAATCAAAGATAAGTATGTAAAATTCCATATACTACATAAATGCAGGAACAAAAAACACCAAATAGTGAAATAATAGTTTGAGGAAATTTGTCATACCATCTCTCGCAATAGAAATACAGCGATGGCGTCTCAAAAAATCCCACTAAAAAGCGAGACTGGTTACACAGCACAGTGAATAAACAAAGATACAATAATGGCTTGTGCTTGAAGTTCAAATTGTACGGTACACAATACACAGTAACTTGAAATCCGGGATATTCACAGGGAAAAGGCTTTTTTTTTATTAAGTCGGAAATTTTTGATACGCACTATAGAAATTAAAGAACCGGGATAAAGATAAAATACTGCCTTGTCTTTAAATATACAAGATTTCAAAGCCAAGCAGTTGCAGGGTTATGTTAGCACATCCATGCCCCGTACAAAAAATACCAAAAGTACAAATTTCGATGATTTTTTAATGTTGGATCAGCAGAATTGTGCGTAACCCTTTAAAGCAATAATGCATATCTTGTGAAGAGCCCCAAATTTTCCAAAAATTTTGAGATTTTTACATGGTTGCATTGGTAACGGATAGTTAAACTATACTGTGAATGGTTAACCTCAAAAATGTGCTATTTGTTGCACAAACGAAGGAATTTGTAATTAGAATACTTTAATATTGGCGAATCTCCGATTAATTCACGGTGGTTGAAAGGCCTTCCAAGTGTGATGAAATATGCTGAGGGAAATAGTTGTCATGTACATGTCTACGCGCATCAATTAGTGTTTTATTGGTTAGGCAAGTCAATGTTTAGAGGTCATTTCTTGAAGGTGGCACTATTTCATATGGATGGACATAAACTTAGTATTTCTAGCTCTGATGTTAAGACAATCTGGGAACCCAATTATAATTACAAAGGTACAGCATTTTTGAGCATTCTCGTTCGCAGGTATTAGTTTAGTAGACAATTAGGTCAACTAATATGCAACAATATAAAATGGGAAAAGTGGGGGCGCTCTTCAAAAAATGTGCTGCTATTGCTTTAACCAAAAAAGATAGATTTTTGTTGAACATTGTCTACAGCACAAGTACTTGGATTAATTAGGGTTAATGTCTGCCTATTTTAGCTTCGAGTGCATCGGCAAAAAATCATTGCACGCGCGCTCAGTTTGACGCGAAATAATGGGCACGCGCCCCGCAGGGGCGAGTGCCATATGAGTCTGGTCAAAGGCCGCAAGTGCATTGATTTTTGCCGATGCCCGAGAACCTAAAAATATGCAGGACATTAACCTTATTCATATTAACGTAATTTACCGCAGACAATTTACAAAAAACTCGGAAAATACTGAATGAAATACAAAGCAGTAAGTTCCAAACGAAAAATGCACACCCCGCCCATAAATGAATAATCCAACGTCGCGTTGGCGTTCTAAGCACACCGCACCGCGTACACTCATTAACATACGCACAGTGCAATGACAAATATCAATGCATGATTTTTATCCCATCATATTTCATATTCATGATAAACGGTATGATGTAGCTTACCTTATATGAATTGTGCGGTGTGATTGGATTGAGATATCCTTGGATCTGGAAACATTTCATGTTTTGACCTTAATTTAATCATGCCTTTACAAGACTGACAAAAAATATAATGTCAGGTTTTGATATTTTGATTTCCTGAAAGTTACCTGTTAGAATCCATACGTCCCTGTGAAAGTGACGTATTTTGAACAAAAGGGGAAAAAGGAGGAAAAAAAGAACAAAAATTGCGGGACAGCTTCGTAATAGCCGCCAAACCGTCATGTGGTATGTGGGAGGTGAATATGAGACACGTCACATGGGTAAGATATTTGATTCTTATCCTGATAGACTTCTGTTATTCCATGTTTAGCTGCATTGTATATATATGTCAGAAGAGTTGATATGCAGCGGATGCTTGACTCCCAGTGCTGCTGTTATAACTTTCAATTATTATACTATTATGGAAAAATATGAGTTTATTTGGTAAAAATAACATGCACGGGCATCGTGGGGGGAGGATGATCGTATTGACCAACCCCCTCCCCCCAGGATTGACGCCTATGTCCAACACAAGAATTTACATGGTGCATTAATTCAGTGGGTCCCCCACAACAAGCTTTCTATTGGAAGCAATAAGTATCTCTTGAAAAAGAAAAACATTTATTCAAAACAATGTAATAAAACTTATTAATATTCATTAATCATCAACAAAAGTAAAATCAGACTGTATCATCTTCTATCACCTTTTTACCAAGCGGAAGTTATAAGCTGTTGGGTTGGGGGGTGTGGAGAGTGAATTAATGAATTTATTGAAAATATGAAAAATTAGCTCATTAAATTATTTAAGACATCAGAAAGAAAAAAAGAGTAGAGCAAAGACCTCATCATGTCCATC
>JAMKCH010051212.1:0-10729 GCA_023653785.1 Ophioderma brevispina
AGTATACATTATAGAAAGAGTAATAGTAATAAGCTCATTATACTCATTGTACGAGAAAAGGAGTCCGGCGAAATTTGTTTTGTATAGAACCCTTACAAATTTGGTGATCGCTGAAAAGATGTTAAAAAAGAAAGATGAATGGTGCAATATACAAAGATTGGGATGAATTTAGTAGTCTGCCACCACTTAAGTCTTAAAAATTCGGCACCTTAACATGCGGTTATTCCGTTAACGTTGCCGAAATCGTAGCCTGTGGCAGAATATAATCTTTCCCAACTATTTAATGATCTTATTCGGGATCTTTTAGTCCGTTCAGAACCATGACCTCGAGCGCGCAGCGCGAGGTCTCGGAAAAAGTGTATTCAAATGCTTAGTTTCAGTACCGTTACAATGAATAGGCTGCGGGAATTTTTTTTACCGGAGCTTATCTCCCCCATTCAGGGGTAGATTTTCGACGCGAGTCCGCGAGTTGACTCACGCGGAGACTCACGCAAATTACTACAGCGCGAGTCCAAGTGGACTCGCGTGAAACATCAATCAGATGATCACTCAGTAAAAATAATACACTTACAGATGACACGAACACCCGATTTCAGAAAGAAGATAAAATTCCGATTATCAATCAATCCTAGTTGGAACCGATGCTGATGATTGGTAATGACATTAACTAGTAAGATTTTAGCCAATATATTCCATTTGTATGCATGACGTGACGGTGATCGGTACCACCGCCACAACGTGCGTATTTTCCAGATACAGTTGCAAAGATTCCAGCTTTTTATCGGTACCGCAGTCCGTGGTGTACCAAATTAACCGGCATCCACGTAAATATTTTAACCTAATATCTTGTAAAAATTAATATTGGGCGGAATGGTATGAATACTAGCGTGAAGTAATTTCACTATTTTGGGTGGTTATTATTATTAAACAAGTTTGGTGCGACATGCCTGGATACGGAGGAGATAAATATATCCTGCCCCAAAAATGTGTATATCCGGATCCACAGGTAATGTGTACTGCTGTCAAACCACGCACGTGTGACATGCCCACGTGTATAAGTGTACATGGTGCATGCGTACCGGCTTCGTAAAGTACTGATATTTGGGTTTTTTGGATTTTCTTTATTAATTTCTCGATCTCATCCAATGTGAACGATGGCGGAGAAAAACAAAGGCAAAAACAGTGTCAAGAAAGGCCCTTTACAGTGGAGGTAGTTCTGCCTGAGCATAACTTTGGTCTTTCCATCCTCTTTTAACATTGCGACATTATGTTATCAGCTAAAGTTAAAAGGTTATGCCGCTGTACAGGACTGGTATCAACAATAAGCAAATGCCAATATTAAAGTATCTGACATCGTCAAGATTTTTCAAACGCTACCTCAAACAGGACTCTACAATACTACAGAACAAGTATCCACACGTTGTTTTGTGACCAACAAACGAACGCTTGTCGACCTTTGACCCGCCAAACACCGAAACTGGCCAACCATTCACTCATGACGTTTTAGGGAGTAAATATTATGCGTGAAATGTATCCAATTAGTACTTTTTTGCGCCGTTTGGATGAAAACAATGTGTGGATTCTGGTTCGGGAGTATTTTAAGATCCGTTGTTTGAGGTAAGTTGAAAAATCTTGACGAAGGTGGGTGGTGTCAGGATGACTTAAATTTGGCATTTGCTTATTGTTGATACCAAGTACATGTACAGCGGCATAACCTTTACGTTAGCTGATAATACGATAATGTCCAAATGTGAGAAAGATGATTGAAAGAAACAAAACGGTTTACTCAGCAGAACTAACAGGGGGAGGCAGATCTCATAAATAGTTTTGAGTTTGTTTACCACGAAAGTCCTGGAGAAAAGGCCTTAAGGCGTATTTTTTTGAGGGAAAATTGTGATAAGATTCAATCAAAATACCGGGTAAGGTCAGCAGATGAACGCATAAAATATGGGTGAGGGGACCTCACATATCTAAAGTTGTTGACACAATTTATTTGCCTATTATAATATTTAATTTGTGATTGTTTTACATTTACTTGAATGTACCCCATGTCTAGAATCTAGTAACTCCTGCTAGGATAGGCCTAGCCATGTTAACTAAAACAATTTGTGCTAAAATCAGGACAATTTTGGACTCCCAATCCTGCAAATTGTACTGGCGCAGAATCCAAATTTGCGCGAGTCTGGACTCGCGTCAAAATTATTTTTGCGCGAGTCCACTTAGACACGCGCGCAGCGGACCTTTCAACAGACATTCAAACCCCCTAGCCATTCCCCTATATTTGAAGCATTTGGCCCTCGAAACGTAATTCTATAAATACCTAGACTATCCTGATTTCGAATATTCACTCTAAATCTCAGATTTTTTTAAATCCTCTTTCTGTCAAAATCCAACGAATAAATCTGCTTCTCCAAGCCCTAAAATGTCTTCCATTGCGAATCAACAACCGCTGACGTCACGGACTACCTACGCTGGTCCTGTAGTCATCTAGAGGACTCTCGTGTTCCCACTGACCTCGCACGAGAGGGATGGTGGCTAGGCACAGCGGGGATGGCACAGGAGGGACGAGGCGAGGGTCCTCTAGAGGACGAGTGAGACAGGTAAGTCGATCGGGAATTTCTAGTGTTTTTTACAAATGGCGGGTGTTACATGGAAGACTTCTTTAACCAGAAAAGCAGATACCGAGCAGATAGAGACATAATTAATTGTGCTGTGGAATAAAATTTAGATAAGAGCTCAATGCATGCTGTAGGGATACGAAATAGTGAGGAAAATTAAACTAAAACTTTCGCCAATTAGATATTGCTCACCTCGGGCTTCGCCAGCCCTTGTTGGCGGTTTCGAGGTTGAGCAGGTGTATCATCTAGGATCTTGTGGAAACTATGGTCCCTCGGTGAAAGTGGAGGGCGTGGGGGTACTATTTCCCGAGACACCTTCATGAATATATTTTTGTTTCATTGAGTGGTTTAAAAGGGAAAAACTGAGCCTGAGGCCTAATTAACAAAAAATAAGACCTGGCCTGTACTGTAGCTGGCTAGCCTAGGCTAGGCGGGCTAGGCTAGGCTAGGCTAGGCAAGAGCTTGAGCATTGACTGTCCCATTTTAGGCAGAGGAAAGTCCGCCCCACTTACGATAGTAACACCTTTTTCGGTAAAATAATTACGAGTGAATCGTACCGAATTTATTCCCGGAATTTTACTGGTGCATAATAGAGATGATGTTAGCTCACCTTTATGTTTCCGTTTGCACAGTCATGCAGTCAGTGATGCAGCGTTGGAGAATCATATTAAGGCATTGTCCATTCCATGCATTAAATAAAAATCACCGCGGGGAATCACCGGGGGTGTTATTTTACCAAACTCGCGAACCACTGACAGGAACATACGTAATTTTTGTTTGTATTCACTGCCGTGCCAGAAGGTTTCCCACCGGGGTTATTGCAACTGGACACAGCCATGTTGTTGCAACGGGGGGTGGCAACGCAATAGCCTCAACAATGCGCCAAAGTTCCTTTCAGAGCAATTTTAAACTAATACGAACGTACTACACTACATTGAGAATACAAGTAAGAGTCTGTGCATCTTATGCATAACGTCAACAGTTGTAGCTAGTCGTATTGACCAGCGAAAGAACCGATAATGGAAACTAATTAAACGGGTATCGAGGCTAGAGGGAAATAGCGCCTATTCCCTAGGGAAAATAGGCGTCGATTACTGTGACTCGCTTCGTCTCGGTTTCTCGCAAAAGTTTAAATCTTTGTGGTCAGTGACGCACTTTGAACCAATCAATGAACAGGAATATATCATGAGGGGATATTAAAAATAGCTTATTAATATGGCTTGAGTTATGCTTACTCTCCGTCATAATGCATTAGAACTCTCGCGTCAGAGACGCCTAGCATTCCCGCCAGACAGAACCAGACACGCGTAAAGGAAATATTTAGTTGCGGCGTTATCACGCAGCAATTCGCGCACGTAATGTAGCGCCTATTTCAGAAAAGGATTGTGACTGCGAATAGTATTACATGTTTAGACGTTCGTACATACAGGTTTGTGCTGTACAAAAATGCTGTAAATTCCGACTTGTTACAGGACCGATTTCCCTAATTGGCAAATAAAAGTACAAGGTTACATAGGCTTCATGTCGATTTTAAAGAGCATCCAAATACTCTAAAACCAACGTGTGTTCAATGTTTACAAGAGATAAACCATGATGGTTACTTCAAAAAATATGCCCAATTTAACCCAGTTCCGATCAGCTTTGAAAGCACAAAAATTCCTTAACACATGAAATAATGATGATAATATGATGATGATAATAATAATAATAAAATTAATAACATAATAGTAATAAATTTATAATAATAATAAAACCATCACACAAATAATTATAATTGTAATGCTTTGGAAGTAGCACAAATTATTTAAATCAGTAACAAAAATCAATCACTTGGCATACTTTAGTCTAAGGCCGAATTTAAGTCAATTTGGCCAGAAGAAGAAACTTCACCCATGAAAAAAAGAGGCTGTTATGCAGTACCGTATCCAAACAGAAATTACTTGCATGTACATTGTCAAATAGGCCCAATGAAATTGATTTCAAAACCAAAAAAGATAAACTGTTCAATTCATTGCAAAACTTTACAGACATTGTCTTTCCCCCCCACACACGCATATACAGCCCTACGTATTGGTAGACCTAGTCAACCAAACATCCCACAACTTGGACCACGTTTAAACATGAAAAAAAATATAAAAAATGGCAAAACCAAAAACATAATAAACAAAGAATCTTATAATTCATATCAAACATATAAAACAGACACAAAAATATCGTGATAAGTTGGAGTGTTTTTTTCCTAATTACCCACTCATCTCACACCATGAATGCAGAAGCCCAAAATGGGAATGTCAGGGAATCCTATAGACCTTCCCTGGGGATTGTGATTGCGACATCTCCCAAACAATCCACAATCTGCAATATTCAGCAACCTTCAATCATCACCAAATTTGGCTGAAACGTCTCACAAAGTTCAATCTTTGAATGATTAAGGGGTGTATGTGTGTCGCAGGCATCTATGTAAGATTTTCATGGTTTTAGGCAAAATTCTTACAAAATTACCTTAATTTTCATCGTTCAAACTCCCTCGCACCATCGCATTGTCACACTCGCCATCAAAGGTTGGTATTGAGATAGCTTATGATTTTTCGACAACGTCATAAGTTGATTGCGATATTGGTATGTGAACATGGGAAGTAATAACTTTTATGATGATGTAATATAGATTTTAGGCTGATTTCAAACTTAGATATTCAAAAACTTGTATTTAAGGAAAATGGAAAGTGACAAGTTTAGCAAACAATTCTCACATGAAAAAATCAGTAGTGATTATACAAGAATAACAGAAAGTAGCAAAACTAAAACTTGATTTAAGATTGATGTGCTAAGCCAGAAATGTTATTTCATCTGTGGGTGCAAGCTGGGGCTAAGTATTCACTCTTAACATATGTTGTTAAGGAAAATGTAAGCAACTTAAACTTCCACCAAGAATTGTAAAGGCAGATGTTTAAAAACTTCAGTGAATTCGAATTTATTAATACTTTAAGAATATTGACTGGGATAACCATCTGCTCTATTGATAAGTAAATGATGCCGTGCACTTCACAAATGGAACTTTTATTCACGGAAGCAGTAACAAACCGGCACCATTCAAAGAAAAAGAAAAAAGGTTGTCTACCTGGAGTGGATTCAATGGTGTTTTTTTAGGTTAAGTAAGAGGACGGGACTATTATTTGCGAAGGCACACACAACTAATAATCAAGAGGATTGGAGTAAGTAAAGCAAAATCACTTAGAATAAAAGTAAACAATATGCGATAGACCTAAAAACAGAACTATGGCAAGATGCTATATTAAAACAATATGCATGATAGACAAAAAATCTATGGAAAACCAATACCAAGAAATTGTACCTAACAAAATAAATTCTAGTGTACCAAACTTCAATTTCTAATAAAATAAGTAATAAATGCTCAAGTGATAGTAAAGATACGGCAAATGAGTTCAATAAGTACTTTACTTCTATTGGCAATGAACTTGGTAGTAAATTAAAAACACCAATAATGTTAAATGTCCATGTAATAGTGTGTGCTCTCATCAAGGCAATAATTGCATGGTAAATAAGTTTAAAATTAGTAAATATCAGCTGGACCTGAATTTGTTTTTGATCAAATAGAACAGCAAAAAATAGAAAGTTACCAGATTAGATGAATTTCAATGTTAGGGTGTTGAAATTGGCAGGGCCCTTTATCTCAAAATTGCCTTGCTCATATAGTAACATGTCTCTTGAGTGGATCGTACTTTCCTGGTGAATGGGAATGGAAAAAAAGAAAAAAACCCCAAGGTAACACCAATATTGAAAGTCAGGGACAAAACGAGATGTAGGTAATTATGGCCAATCCCGTTTTGCAATAGTTTTCAAAAAGTATTTGAAAGGCCGTTCATGATCAATTATATTCTTAGTGAACTAAGCAGGGTTTATTATCAGCTGCTCAATCTGGTTTCAGTTCTAACCATCACTTCCACAACTTGAAAATGGATGTTCAGGTTATATTTTAAAAAATATGGATACGGTATGCTACGGTGTTATATTCGTGATTTAAAGAAAGCGTTGAGTGACGTGAATCATGAAATTCTTATACAAAACTAAAATTTATGATTTAGATAATAGTGAACTTATGGTCAATTCAATATCTGAGCAACAGCTTCAAGGCGGTTATGTAATATAAATTCAACTTTATCCCGCACTTCCACCTGTTATATAGGAATTCCTCAAGGGTTCGATATTAGGTCCATTACTTTTTATAATTTTGTTAATTGGTGACCCAATTCTGTTAGAAAATGTAAGACTGTCATGTATGCTGATGATATTCACTAAGGTGTAAAGCTAAAAATGTGTCTGATCTCCCAATTTCAAATTAGAATTCATGCTTGAGTATACGATAGCCGGATTGGTTCAAAGCTAACAAACGTACTTTAAATGTAATAAGACTAAGTTGATGATTATTGTGGTATAAACAGGTACTTGAAAATTCAATGATTGTACAATTAACAGAAATAATAACAAAATTGAGAGAGTAGATGAGTTCAAAACTTTGGGTGTAAAATTAGATAGCAATATGTCTTGGTCAGTCATGTGATTTATTGGTGTAACAAAATGTGTTAAGAGAAACTGGTATAGCAAAAGACTGAAACATTTCTTCCATATCATATACAGAATGTTATCAAACAGCTTTTGTTATCACAGCTACTTTGACTATGAAGCACTGTCTGGCAAATCTCAGCTGAATTTCAAAACAAAATTACAGGTTCTATAAAGAAGTTAGCTAGGAAATACTTTCCCAGTGTCATTAGAAACACCAATAAATGAATTGATGGACAAGCTCTCCAGTGGGTGCAAACTTGATAAACGATGGCATATCCACCTTTACTTATAGTGTTTAAATGTTTAAGAAATCTTTAGTCCCCTATATTTATCTACTCAGTTTGATTTTGGTATGGATAATCATTCACATCCTCACAAGAATAACACTACTACACATGGTTATACCAAAAATTTAAATCTAATTCAGGATGGCGCACATTTCATGTCAGGGGCAACATGCCTGAACAACTTGGCCATAACAATCAGAATCTGATTGGAAACATGACATTGAGGTCAATTCAGGTCAAAGATTTTTCATCAAATGTAATTTGTGTTCCAAAAATACTGTTAGTGACTCCATTATTTGTTGATTGAATTATAATGTTATGTTTTATAATGATTGTATTATAATGTAAAACTGGTGTATTTTCTGATGTGAGGGCCTGCTGGAAAGCAGTGATTGACACTGAAGCGTTTTACCCTCAAATAAGAAGATTAAATAATAATAATAAAGATTAATTGCAAGTTTATCAATATGAAAAAAAACCAGCATCGAGACACCAATTTAAGATGGCGCCTGCCGAAGAGTGAACTGAGATTTTGTCCGATGAAAGTAGGATGAAGGTAGTAAAACAGGATTAAGGTGAGTAAAACTTAATAATTTGCCTTCACAAAAGTAATAACTGAGAAGAGTATACTGTTTAGCATAGAAAATGATTTTACTTGGTGAAAATTTGAAGATTGGAAAGTTGAAAAATAAAACAAAGACATTGGTTTGGACCTGATATTTTACTGACGGGAAGATACGGACATCGAGATTGCCGATTCGTAAGACTCCTTACTGCAACTATGCAAAAAGTATGCAAGTTAAGTGGTATGCTGTATTCCTATGTTCACCAGCTCAGAAGTAATTAAGAGTAATATGGTTTAGGGCAATAACACATATTTGTATAAGTTATGGCCAATAAGCTTCTTGATTGTTAATTTCAAATGTTATATTACAAACACAACAAACATGATTTTAGATATGACTGGGCCATACCAGCTCAAGAATCAGGTGAACTACCACAGACCTACCCCAAAACAGAAGGTCCCGAAGGTAGAAGGAAAGAAGGTAATTATACTACCACTTGCATAGCATGCAAAGGGACTGCAAGTCTACTACATGGAGTTGAAGGAATTGACAATGTTAGAATTCTCATATAATGTATAAAGTTTTACTTTTTGCACCAGAAAAAAGCTTTACCGAAAAGGAAGCGTCCTAGAACAGCAGGATCATCTTAATCTCCATTCAATGTACGTGTTTGGGTAGTGAATGTGTCCCTATGGTGGAGTCTGACTACAATATCTGATTTTGTCCCTTATTCTACTTTTTGTCAAATTTCCTCTTCTCTGCCGTCAAGACTACGTCAGCATTCCCACCAGATAGAACCATGACAACGCATACAGGAAATGCATAGTCTGTGCGCGATCATGTTAGGTGCCTATTTCAGAAAAGTGAATTGTGACGGCGACTAATGGCTTTTTGGTCCTATAATTACAGTGTATGGTTAGTACTTGTTAACATCCATACAAAATATTTTTTTTATAATTTTTTTTATTTAACCCATCAATGATAGGTTTAAAAGTAAAGAAAAACCTCAAGGTGATGTACCCCACAATTTTAACACTCCTGCACGGGATACACCCACACACATATTCTAAAAAATCACATTTTTTCAACTTGATGCTGTTCTACAATATGAAATTTCAGCAAAAGATTGCAGAGTGGCAAATAAAAGGTTCAGTACGTCAACCAGCCATCCAGGTGAGTTGGATTGGATATGTGTCGGGAATAATCACTGACATAATCACTCGTGATTTACAAGATAATAGCGAGATTGGGTATTTTATTAGGAGCAGTTCACTTGGGCTGGCGGTTCTCCGCAGCTGGTGTATTAATAATTTGAAATTTTTAATGGCGTGACATATCGACGTAAAGCGCTCAAGGCGCGTGCGGCAGCCATGAAAGGTGCTCAGCATCAGAGATAACATACCAGAACAGAATTATGCGGGTCTATTTTATTCCACCCGAATGTTGCATCTATGCATTTGTTTCTACGTCATGTATACTTGTGGGCATTTGCACTGTGCTCTTAGAAAGATGGAAATGAATTGAACAACAAGCCATTTCTTCGGTCAGTTGGTGACCAAAAACCGGTGATGTTTTACTTTCAACCCAGTGCTGTTTGTCAAACATAACAATATGACATTAACTTTTTACATTTAAATAACCTTGAGTCTTAGCCTAACCCAAAAAATAATATACTCCCTTTCACTTGAGTGCGTATTTTGTCATTGGGGCAAATAAAGTTCGGCCATGTTTTGTGACCATCGGAAGGTCACACACATGACCAAAACTGTTGGGGGGAAACCATTACAAATACAAATCTACCAAAAGTCCGGAAACCTTATTTTTGGCTAGGTTTGGACTGAAGGTTATTATAATGTAAAAAGTAATAAACAGATTGGTTACCCTGTCCTCTTCCTAGGTTTGAAAACCCGCATTGGGCCTGGAAAGTAAAAAAAGTCACAGGTTTTGGTCACAAACGTGGAGCCGAAGAATGGCACAACATAATTTGTATCCTTTGATGCATGCGAGCCATTAACATTAAATGGATATATCTGGTGTCATGAAGTGGGGAATCTGAAATAAAAACACCAGAGATTCATGTTAAATAGCACCTTTTCGGATTCTTGTACCCTGGACCGGGAAATTTTGATTGGGCTCGGGACATTGTGCACCTAACGGGAAGTGACCCCTTGGAACCACTGGGCTGGCTAAGTGCCTGTGGGGGATTAGCCTAGAGTAGAGTGCTCACTTCATACACAGAGGGCTCAAGTTCAATCCCTGGCTGGGGTACCTCCAGTTCCCATAGATGTGAAGAGTAGCTGTTCTATTTAGACTGGTGAAGGTAGGGGTGGCAGCGGAAGAACTAGCCACCCTACTCCTATGGTTGAGTGAAATGACTTCCTGAACAGGGATGCCCCAACTACATTGACTATGGGACACATTTACCTTTATGTGAATTAGGGATTATGATAAACCTAAGCTAAAGAATTTCAACATAAATAACACAAAATTTTTTGTACGCACAAGAAAAGAAATAGAAGGGGTTAAGTGGCACAAACACACAAGCAAACATTGCTTGAGTTTCTGACCACTTTGAACCTGTGTGTTCCAATGATGCCAAAAGTTGGCTGAAATAATTGGTTTGGGTGACCTTGAGAAAACATTGTGTGGCACATTTTTGGGATGTCTGAAATAA
>JAMKCH010051213.1:0-18468 GCA_023653785.1 Ophioderma brevispina
TCCATGACCCGGATACATCCGCTTGGGGCGGTATACGGTGGTGACTTTGAATCTTTCTATGGAAACTTTGCAAAAATCGCAAAGTCTCCATGGTGTAAATAAAAGATTCCATGGAAAAAATATCTTATCTCTAAATATGAAACTTGATGAAAATAATCATACTTTCTTCGTTTACCATCTGCCGCGTGTTTCTGTTTGGACGGATTGCCACATCTAGGTAAAAAAAAAAAAAAAAAAAAAAAAAAAAAAAAAAAAAAAAAAAAAAAAAAAACGTCTCGTCTTGTCCTGTCTTTTGTCCTGTCCTTGCCGATATATTACTTCATTATTAGCTATTTTCAAGGTGGGGCCAATCTTAAAGCTTTTAAAGTTTAAATGGCCTCTCCTTCATATATCATGTAAAAATAAGTAATCTATATCCTTAGTTTACTTGGTCAAATTGTAATGTATTTTATTTTCATATTATAATTAGTTTCATATCATATTTATAATATTTATCTTTGTTTGATTCTGAATCTATATATTTTTGTTCCTCAAATTGTGTATATTGATATAATTTGCATTCCAAGACTTTGTATCAGGACTTAACTTTGCATTACATGACTTTTGTATACTGTTATTCTGATGTTTTATGTATTTTGATGATATATGTAAATAAACTTGAACTTGAACAAAATACATCTTACCAATTGACAGCGAACACGGGGAACAATTATATTTAAGTGAACACACATGCCTACATGTCACTCTAAACTATACAAGACTGACGTTAAATTGCCGTAATTTCAGAGTCTTTTCTTTATTTTGAACGTGAAATAATAGACATTAGGCCTATTACAGAATATCTTCAGCATAAAATATGCACTGACAAGGGTACAGTAATACTTTGCAGTAAACGATGGCAGTATAACAGCAAAAATATTATTAGACATGATTTTACACTGTTCATGAATTTATGTTCATTTCATCAAACAGTGAAATACAAAATACCAATTATAGTATACGTTGGCCTATAAGTGAATTTTACAATGGAAATCAAGATCATAATATGCCTATGCAAATGGTGTCTTTTTAATGTAGTCGCTTGCAAACAATTTATTTTGTGAGTTGTTTTGTTTCCTAAAACGGATCAGATACTAGATGGACTAATCCTGGATTAACTGGATTAATCCCTAGCAGTGTAAAATCAATTCAATTTCCATTTAAGAATTCTATACATTGCAAAGAAAAATTAACTGGAATCGGAATTACGAATGAATGCAACTATTGAGTACGGTATTCCTTTCAGAGATTATACGAATTGCTACACAGCTAATTATGTCGGGTCGGCCTATCTATGGCTTGTGAAAACTTAACAAATTAATATTAAGGACACATGGTTTGTCTTAAGAGTTCATAACATGTATATTAATCTTTGATGGAAAAATTTACATATCATGGTCACTTTGCAATTTGTGAATACTTTCCATGGAAACTTTGCCATTTTTTCATTCTCTCTCCATGGAGACTTTCGAATTTTAGAAAAGATTCCATGGTAGTCTTTAAACGCAGTCGCTTACAAAATGCTTCAGAGAAAAAAAGTGTATTGGATAAAAAGTGTATTGGATAAAGAACGGTACGATTGTAAAATCGTATTAATGTATTTTAGAGTAACTCTTTTTTTTAATAAATAATACCTTCATAATAGTAAATTTGTGTTTTATCATAAAAGTGTCTTTCTCAACATTGGATACTTTCACTCGGCTGGGACCGAAGGATTTCTCTTTTTGAGATAAATGTTTATTATTAAAACAGTCCAGGTTCAACCTCCAGCTTACAATATAAAAATGTCATTGCTGACCAGTTCGTTACATTTAAGAAAACATTACATGGATGATATATCTTCTGATACTTTATATCATTACCGGTACCGTACATGGAGAATTTGTAACTTCGAACGATTCCACGTTGTTGTTCTTATTATCATTTTATTTTTGTCTATTTATTTTGTTGGCCAGTTTGGAAACATACCGACACTAACCTATTTTTTCCCATTGTACTTTTTTTTTTATTTCTGCCCAATGCTGTAAGCAGGGATGCTTATTTATATGGTTCCTGTATTTCTGTATTATTTTGTAATATTTTTATTGGTAATATAAATGTTGTTCCCTTATTTCTTTTGCTTTAGGACGGGTTCTCAATATATTAGTTGAAGGGCCAAGTCTTGTTGAACATATTTTAAAGTTCCCTACTTGAGGGCCAAGACACACCAGAATATCTTATGTTTTCCCTTTAATATTTTA
Source organism: Ophioderma brevispina (assembly GCA_023653785.1). Taxonomy (NCBI): domain Eukaryota; kingdom Metazoa; phylum Echinodermata; class Ophiuroidea; order Amphilepidida; family Ophiodermatidae; genus Ophioderma; species Ophioderma brevispina. Next base: position 2,280 of record JAMKCH010051213.1, read on the forward strand.
GAGCAATTCAAGGGCCCATAATCAATGTTGGCGGGCCGGATTTGGTCGGGGCCGAATATTGACTCACCCCGCTTTAAGAGACAATAGATAAAGAGAAACAAACTGATAATTTGATTATGTAATAGGATATAAACACCGACTGAACATGCCGTGGTTTTACTCTCCAGCGTGCCATGGGGCTCCCTCCAGGTTGTCCTCCAACATGTTCGCTGCTCGGCCAGCCGTAGATAAGTCTTATGCACGAGGTTTTAATGGCTCGTGACGTTGATGTATTGCATACCCTCTATATGCATATATTTTTACTTTCGCAATTTAATGAGTGAAAACCGAGAAACAACACCTATGCACATTCTTTCGCATGCTAACTCAACAGTGTTCACTATGTTGTTGGTAGGTACATCTTGTTTCACAATTTGTATCACGTGCATGAACATACTATGACTAGCCCTTCAATGCCCACATCACCTTGTCTTTTCCAGTTCAAACTAGCTGCAACAATCCATAAAAATTTAACAACTCACAAATCACAGGGAATTAAAAGGAACAGTCCCAGTTGCTAAGATTTCGGTGCCATGAAATAGATTTCATAAACAACTAAAACAACACACCTGTACAGCTTTTGGACTATAACCCCATGGATGATGAGGTCTGAGAGTACTGTTGTACGCATCCTGCCATGCAATGCTTTAAATTTTCTTCCCGTTTTTCATCCTTGATTAATGTTGAAAATAAACTGTCATAAATAATTAAGACCCCTAACATGAAGCAAGAGAGCTAGAGAGAGAGTGAGTGGCGTGAGTGAGTGAGTGGTGGAGTGAGTGCAGTGAGTGAGTAGGTGAGTATTAAAGTTTAACGACACATCAACACAATTGTGTTTATATCGTGTCATTAAGATTATTGAAAACATCAACACCTTTACAATCAAATCCACCACACTAAATTCCGTTTTACATTTTAAAAGTTCTCTTTAAACAATCGGCCTCCGTCCAGGAATTTAGTACCTGAAGAGGCCTAATTCTTGAACTAATGTGTTTCAATCTGGGACGCTATAATCTTTTCTACGAATAAGCGCATCAGCCACGCACTCAATTAATACATGTTTCACATAAAGAGCACATCCAAGGATACACCAATGGACTGGCCACCTCAAGCAAATAACCTATGTCCAAAGTTATGGCACGAGAGAGAGAGGTAAGAGAGGTAATTTTACAATTGACAGAGCTTGTTAGTTTTTTTAAATCATACGCTATCCCAGTTCTCATAGCTGTCGAAAGTCACAGTTATTATAACAAAGCTAGGATAAAACAAAAATAGACCCACAGACTTTTGACAACTATTTGAATTAGTTATCGTCCTAGCACAAACATGCAATGTGCCAGTTACGATATTTTATATTAGGTTATTAAGATTTTAACACTCCCCCTCCTTAGGAAAGGGAAATTGGGCAATAGAAGGCACTACACATACAAAATATGATCCTTGTACAAAGGTGCAAGGAGAGATGTTTCACATAACAGGTGTCCCTAAATATATGTGACAATTCTGATTTTTTGCACTATTGTAAAGCTCTTCCTTCAAAAAATCCCCATCTGAAAGTATTAAGCTGAAAATGTTTTTTTGGGTACCAAAATTGGTGAAATTTGTCCAATTTCCATAGGAGAAAATCCGAAATTCTGCCGATGTTTTATATTGAAAGATAAGCAATCAAAATTGCCTTTTTTTCTCAATCCGTTAAGACATTTCACGAATACCGAAAGGAAAAGGAAAAAGAGACGTACAAAAGCAGAGATAGTGAGACTGAAAAGGTGTGAAATTGGGGATAAAGGGTCAGGGTCAAGGGAATATGGGGATAGAGAGGGAGGAAGAGAAAGGAAAGGAAAAAGAGCAGGGAGATGGAATGTTTGGGCGAGTGCAGGGGGAGGTAGAATGTTGGAGGTAGAAAAGGCGAGATGGGAGGTAAGAATGGAGAGCTAAGAGAAAGGAAAGGAGGTAGGCGACGTAAGGTGGGGGGAAGCGAAGGGGAAACAGGGGGGGGAGAAGGCTGGCGCACAAGTTGTCTTCCCCTCGCCGCTTTCCTACCTCATCTTTCGTTGTATCTATATTGAAATTACTATGCAATACGACATTTTGTTGGGTGCCCTCAAATCTCTCGTTGCAATACCTTAATAGTCAGAATGGATATTTTTTTATTTGTACATGGAGTAAGACGCATTTGCATAGTCCCCACTTTAGAGCAGCCTGTCAATTGGGGTGTTGCCACTGCTTAAAATTGTTCTAAGACAAAATTGACACTTTGTCGACCGCTGTGTCATCACAATTATACCTGCTTCTTACAGCGGTGGTGTAAATAGTTGCGACTGACACACGAGAAAAAAAAAACAATAATTAAGACTAGTCTCTTGGTAGGGTTCTGTACAGAATGCTTTGAATCGCATCAACAGCAATCAAAACACACAATTTGGGAGAATGCGTAAAGATGTCTTCAGCGAGAATAATAGTTGTTAACATACTGAAAATAACCCAATAGTACAATCATCACTTCCCTTTATTTGAAAAAAATATTACTTTTTTAGAATGTGTATCTTTCCATTTTTTTTTGCAACAACAATCAACTAAAAATTCAAACTAAAATTCATTGCAGTTTTCACAGCTGTTTGACAGTCCTGTTTTATTAAGTGACAAAACGAGAATCAAACAAAAATATAAACTGCAAACACCCTTTTGATGACTAAGTTGGAGTAGCCACTAACTACATCCTGTGTCTAATTTGATGAATTTATTGCGAGCAAATATGATGTTTCATCAAAATCTAGTTTTACCCGCCTTCATGGGACATACGCTATATAGGGCGGCCTTAATAACATAAACATAATAATTATGACCTTTGTAGTCCTGTATGGCAAGATATCCCGCAATGGGATTTTTGCTGATTTTGCGGAGGTAATCGGTCTTGCATGTACTCTACTTATATCAGTTGTCCAAAATTGTGGTCTCCCATTTTTTAAATGCCTAAAATAAACGAGACAATATGCATGGTGGCTAAACGCTGTGATTTATAAATCCCTAGACTGCTTAATATGGAAGCTGTGGATTTTCATCTGCTTTTATATTGTCAGAATCAGTATCTTCAAACCTGCCTGAGTAAATATCAGTTTTGGTTTGGGTGGGGTACGTGCCTCCAAAGATTGGAAGTAACCCACACTATCCATTTTTTTGCCGAAGAGGGGACCATAGCTATACCAGATATGCAGATTTTTGGCCAAATTGACCCAGAATTATCCGCATGTTTTTTTCTACAGCATGTTGACCTTTTGAGCAAATTTGGACATTTTGGCTTCATCCAAGAATTGGGAAATTGGGCAATTTTCCAAACAAATTTTGAAAAAAATTAAAAAGTGACCCTGCTACTACCAAAATTTCATACCAAAATTGGCAGAAAAAGGGGTCATGATATCAGAAGGCTGGAAATTGAGTACCCCAAAATGTTTGTGGCATATCTCCATATGGTCACTAGTGTTGAGGATATTTGGAAAATTTGTTAGCAATAGTTATTAGAAATTCTTGGCTTCCGATTCTGGAAATTGCTACATTTCCCAACACATTTGAAAAAAGGACCCTGCTATACCTAAATTTGGGATGAAAAAAAGTGGTATTGACGATACATAAGGCTGCAAAATAGACCTGTTTGCGCCACGCCTGTATGGTCGATTTGTGTTGAGTACCTACCCAGCTCAGATTCATTTATTCAGCATAACAGATCGTAATGACAAAAATGTAGATACAAGTATATTATATATATACAATAATAAATAAAGTATCAATTATTATAAACTGTACTAAGATGAGCATGTGCGGAATATGATATCGGACGCAGTACTGGACAACCCGATAGGGCTTGTATTTATTAGCTGGCCCTGTAATCCATAAAGTAAATAGACTCAAGTATTACATAATTTACAATAATGACACAAGTAAGGGATATATAATATATTACATAGGTACATATACATAACAGACAACAACAATAATCTCAACCTTAACATACACTTAACGGGAATAAAAGATACGGGATTGAACAAGACGACAGAACTTTTCCAACCATTCTGCTGGTTATTAAATACGATATCATAATGAGGAAGCAAGGGGTTGAAGAGGTAGAGTGAGAAAAAAAGTAACGGAGTGACGATAAAATAGTGAAAATAAGTGAGGAGAGAAAATAAGGACTTGGGAGTAATTTAATAAGAATTGGTAACTGGTTGAGGAAATGTTTTTTTCAGTTGAGCTTTGAAAAGTAAATTTTTGTTTGTAATTGTGTGAGGGATTCTGGGGAGATCATATCCAACTTTTGCACCGTGAATACTGATAAATTGCCTTTCAGAGGTAGATTTTGGGCGGGGAAGATGAAGTTTGTCAAAGCCTTGTCTGGTGTTTTATAGCTGTGAATTTTGTTCTGTTTGAGTAAAGTTATTCCTGAAGTTCGGGGAGGTAAATGATTGTGTGTGATAGTCCCAAACATGAAGATCCGCTGTGTTGGAAGTTTGGTTCGGTGCCTAAGTTAAGTGTGTTGATGATTGAAATAATGGCAAAGTGTGATTTCTGGAGTGAGTTTGGATCGTGCGAATGGGCCCCTTTTGTGATGTTTAAGTTTGGTGAGCCGTGAACGATAGTTGGAGGCCCAAATGGTGTTACAGTAGCTAAGGTATGGGAGATCTAGTGTGTTGTAAAGTGATTTTTATGGGTGTCCGTCTGAAGTTTATGTTTAACTCTGTAGATTTGTACCATTGCGTGAGACGCTTTGGTAGTGACAGAGTTGATGTGTTCGTTCCTGTTAAGTTATTTTCGCGATTGTAATGCCAAGAAATTGGTTGAGTGTACCTGGGTGATTCTCTGGTTATCTATTGTTTAAGTTTGATTGTATTGGTGTTGTGTGTAGAGAAAAGCATGTAGTTAGTTTTTTGAACATTGAGATAAAGTTATGTTAGCCCGAAACAGTCGTGGATTTGTGCTAGTTCACAGTGATTCATGTTGTTAAAAAGTGCCTTGAATGTTAGAGTTTGAGAGAAATGTTTGTGTCATCTGCAAATAAATTAGTTTAAGTGTGTGTAGGATGTTTGGTGATGTCATTCAGGTAAATGAATGAAAAAGTAGGGGTCCAAGGATGGAGCCTTGTGGGACGCCACTGTGATAGTTTGATTGATGATGCTATGGAGTTGTACATAGACTGACTTGTGAGGCGGTTAGTAAGGTAACCCTGAACCACTCCCAGGCTACTCCACGGACACCTTAATGATAAAGCTTGTGAAAAAGAATGTTTTGATCAATGGTGTCGAAAGCCTTGGAGAGATCCGGATACCCCATGGTGTGGGAGTTTATTTTGTAGTGGCAAGGTTGAGGTTAGTTGTTAGTTCCAAGGTAGTGCCCATGTAGTTGAGCTATTGGGCCTAAAACCGTATTGGTTTTCATCGACAAGAATGTTGTGCTTATGAAGTGAATGTAGACATACGTGTGTCACATGCAATTTTTTTCAAGGCAGTTTGAAAAGATGGAGAACAAGGGCGGAATTTGCCAATGTTAATGTTCGCTTTTGTTTTTTGTACCCTTGGAAATGACTTTGGCTGCTTTGGGATTTGATCTGGGAACGTTCCGGTGAAGAAGTGATTGGTTTAAATATTGCATCAGAAGTCGATTGAATGTTCTCAGAATGATTTGTTGATTAGCAAATCCCAGATCTATCTGTCGTTACCCCCACCCGCACCTTTACCAGGTTTTAACAACATGGTTGCGAATTTTGTGCATTTCTTCTACAGTAACCTGGATTCTCAGAAAAAGGAGTGAAGTGTGTTTTTTTGTAAGGTGTTTTATAATGAGTTCTGGAAGGTGAATTTTGTTAGCCAAGTTTTTGCCGCAGGTTATGAAGTGATCGTGAATGCCGTTAGCCTATGTCAACGGGTCAGTTATCTGTTATTATTATGAGTGAACGGTCAGGGCTTTTTTTTTAATTGTAAACCCTTCTGCCTAATGTTTGTTGAGAATTCCAGGTTTTGGTAAGATCTCCCGACTGTCAGATTAAGAAGGGATAGCTTCAAAGCTCAACCATTGACTTCACAGTCATGTCATGGCTATGACCATGTTTAAATTGATTAAATAGAAACTGGGTCCAACTAGTAAATTTGGCAGAATTGGTGAGCAAAAACCAGTGGATCAGTGGTCAAAGCTGCCCCAAAAGAGGTTGTATAAAAAAATAAAATAATGATGGTGTCCACAATGCTGACAACCACTTCTTCAGAATAGCCAAATGCACGCAGACACATAATGACGTTGGCAGTGAGTACACTGCCACAGCCAGCAATCAATAAAAATATTATTTCTCCTGCATTTTCATACAATGAAGACACTCATCCAAAGTCCATTTCAATATAATAGTATGGGTTCATGTTCATTCATTGGTTTGGATATTTTTTTCTCTGCTGGGACCTCCGCCTTCAAAAACCCCATGCATTTCCAATGGGACGTGGGGTTTCCCTAGTGACTTTGCTCCGGTGCGCTAAAATCCAAAAAGCTTTTGCAAGAAGTTTATAGGTAATTAATCATTCTCTCATCCTTTTCTGGTCGTTTAGCGAAAAAAATGTAGAGGTAGCACCTTCACCGGGGTTAAGGGTTAATGCATCAAATGTTCAACTTCACCTTTTAATTTCCATAAAATCATGTTAACACAAAAACCAATGCCAAGAAACAAAATCTATGGCGGATTTGACCAAAAGGCCAATAACAGACTGGGGTCACCCTGAAAAGTTTTTACCACATATGCTTAAGATAGGAAATGCAATCAACAAAACACGAAAAAAAAGGCCAGTCCAGTGACCAATGACCCTGATTTAAATTGCTCAAATTGCCATTAACAGATATTGCAGTAAAAATAAAATAAGCAAAAAACTTTCTTATATTGGGAAATAAAGTCGAGGTAAGGGGTGGTTGCAACCCAAGAATTTTAGGTACATTTTTGAAAAATAATATGCACAGTATAGCTCTAAACCACTGGTTTATGTAAAAACTAGTCAATTGCCAATATTAGAGCTTGACAAACCGCATGATGATAAAATCAAAATATTCTAGCTTTTAGCGCAAATTTGATTGCTATTTTCTATGGAAAAATGACAATTTTGCCAGCTCGCGAACTTTATGACGTCATTGAATGCCATACTAGGTATGTTGGTAAATATTTGGTTATCAAGGAAAGCGGAGGACCATAGATATCCCCTGGTATAAAAAACATAAGCATCATGGTGGTGTAAAATGAATTCTCGAGGGGTGGGTTACCTGGTATAACCCGTGTTACAAAAAAAGGCTTGGTTAGACGAGGGTTAAGTATTATTGTGAAGAAACTAGATGGCATTCTCCATGTAGGGACAATCAACTTAATCTTTGGCATACTACACATTTTGCTCTCAGAGAAAAAAAAAAAAAAGTCAGGTCAACGTAACTATTTCATATCCTCCTGTCCAGCTCGAGTTCGAAGTAGCAACGCGGGCGTATACATTGACCTATTTCAACCCGCCGCTTGGGGTAACGGTACAAGCGCCTGACTGAAAGGCGGCAGTCTGGGGTATACGCGCGCGCAGTCGCTACTTCATACTTTCATACGAGAAAGTATAGATATGAGGCATGGCACAATAGGAGAGTGATAGGCCCAACCATTTTCATTTTTCAGTATGAGATAATCTCTGATAAATTTTTCATATGATAATACCCACAGTGTGACAACAAGCATAATTTTGACCACTAGTGGGATCACATGTATAGTGGGCTAAGCTTTTGTTATTTATTCGATTTTACAGTCACACGCTGCGAACTGCTAGATTTTAAGGCCTTTAAGATGGGGCACCAAGTACATGTAGGTCGTATCTGTAACTTTTCTTGGCCAATTGAAATTGACCTCTTTTCACCTCAATTCATTCATACCTGACAAGCCCTAGTAATTCATGCTTTCGCTGATGCTCTTCTTGTTGCTGCCCTGTTCATCTCCTCCAAGACTATGGCAGTGAGTGTTCTATACTTGGTTGGATTCTCTTGGTTTATCTTGTATTCAATTTCTGTGACAAAAAAAAATAAAAAGATAAAATATTACCTTAAACGGTGCTTATTCCGATTTATTGTCTATTGTGTTTTTCTTACTTGATATGAGATCCTGGCACGTGCAACGTACGCCATAGAAGTTACCGTGAGAAACAACCTTGCGGTTTTGGTGGTACACGCAATAATGTATTGCAACCCCTATTCGATACTGTGGCTAATATTGATGGTTAACCAGCTAAAACGTGGTTTTTGTTTATCTCTAGCCTAATGAAATGGATTTTTGGGCTCAAATTTCAGGCGACCAACAAGAAAAATACGGCCTTTCAAAATCGATACTACTTACTTCCGTGTAAATCCTGGGGACCCCAAAGACTTCGGACACATCTGATCATATTCTGATGCTATATCCCACTCCAGACCTGGTAACATTTTCCGGAAAAAAAAATCACAAATTTCTAACACAAAATGTCAGTACTTTCACTTTCTGTAACAGAAATATTCAGTAGAGATATTAGTTACATATCGGTGACAATCAAGAAATACATTGATGTAATATGTATTCCCGCTCAGGTTTGAGACTCCAAAATTAAAAAATAATCAGAATTACCTGGTCCAGTGAAAAACTTTGTGGTCCAAGATCATCCTACCAAATGTTTGTACTAATCAGTGCTTAGCAGTTTTGAAGTACTCAATAAATTAACCATAACATATTATTTGGTATAATTGTGTTTTTGTTATGTATTTGGCTCTTTGTTCTCTAAGAGTGCCATATGCAAGGTTATTAATAATAACATTTTATATTTAAGATTTTAAGATTCATTCAAAACATAATTTACCAGCACTATCATATCACCCAGTTATATTGGTGACAATGAATTTTTGTTTTGGTTGGCTAGACAAACTTCCTTTTTGTCATCAGGAGTTGACAAACCACTTCCAGTATTGTCCTCGGAAGTAATTATCAATTTCCGATATCTACAACAGGATTTTTTATTACCTTCCCACCCTCAGCCATTTTGAAATTGTACTTGGCTGATGTTGTAATGAATATTTTTTTATGTTTATTTTTTTGTTTTATTTTAATGGTGATGAAAACTTTTAGCAAGTTTTGAATCTGTTGCTTCTTTCAGTTAAAAACCTTAATTTACCAGTTCTTTTAGTGAAAAACATGCTAATTTACAGGTTCTGTGAAGTCCAAACCTGCTAATTTGCCAGTTCTAATGACCAAAACCTGCTTATATGCAGGTTCTATATCATCCAAAACCTGCTAATTTGCAGGTTCTATATCATCCAAAACCTGCTAATTTGCAGGTTCTATATCATCCAAAACCTGCTAATTTGCAGGTTCCATAATAGCAAAAACTTGCAATCTGCAGGTTCTTCCAGCCATCCCTCGTAACCTGCTAATTTGTAGGTTCTATTGATTGCCAAACCTGCTAATTTCAGACACTTGCTTTTCAAATAACCAGACAAGCTGTCAAAAGCTCTTCTGGAGTTGGTAAGGTGTGCTGTAGGAGTGTTTTACTACAAGTGAGCCTATAGCTGAATTATAATGACGGTAAGGATGTAAATCAGGGGTGCCCAACCTTTTTGAGATTGCAACTATTGCGGGCTGCAAGCAAATAATGGGTGGTGTCTCAAGTTTAGTTTATGACGTGCCTTGGCGGTCTTTTTGGGGAGTAGCACCGCCTCTAGACCAATTTTTTGCCCAAAAAATGGACCATAGCTATACCAGATATGCATATTTTGGGCCAAATTTGACACCTTTCACAAATTTGCCATTTTTACGTGTCAACATTTTGGGCAAATTTTAAAAATATTTTTGCTTCAGTTTCATGAAATTGGACTAATTTTCCAACAATTTTCAGAAAAGTTTGGTTTCAGATTGAAGAAATTAAACTAATTTTCCAACTATTTTTTTTAAATGGAAAAGCAACCCATTTCTACACCAAAATTGGCATGAAAAAAGGGGGTCATTCATATACCAGAAGGCTGAAAATTAGACGACCGATATTTGCGGCATGGTTCTTTGGTTCTCTGTGTTGTATTTAATGACTTTTTAAAAATCTAATTTTTGAGCTATTTATGCATTTTGTTTCTGATGGGTAAGTACCTCGCGGGCCGCATGAGAACTCTTAGCGGGCCGCAAATGGCCCAAGGGCCACAGGTTGGACACCCCTGATGTAAATGAAGTTTTATGAGATAGGTAGGTAGGCAGGTATGCTGTTACTAAAAAAATATGATTTAACATTAAAAAGGTTACTCTAATCTTAAAATCTCATGTTGTTTTTCGGTGAACTATTCCTTACCGCAATATTTCCACTGACATCTGCTTTGACAAATGCAAAGGCTTTAGGACCAAGAATATCTGCAAAACAAACCCAGAAGTACATGGGTCAAATGTCAATAAAACTTAACACATTGATACATATATACACCTATACAATTTTCCTAAAATTGTAGAGTATATGGCAAAGATTTACCCGAATTGAATATTCTGGAAGAACACTTTTTAATGATTTTTGTCTGGAATTTAAAGTTCACTAGATATCCTCAAGAAATGTTTTGGGTTCTAATAATGTAGGCAATTCATTCTCAAAAAACATGGCTTGAGGTTAAGGGTGTCCTGAAATAAAGTTTCATAGAGAAAAATATATTCACTTAAATACAAGGCAATATATATTGCCCCATAGGGTTTGTTAAGATAGCTATACTTGTTACAGAAATGCAAAAATCTGATTTTTGATGAATTTTTTTTTTATTTTTTTATTTGCCAAATCACTGTTAGTGCCTTGATTTGTTGACACAGACATTTCATGTAATTAAAGGTCAACAGTTTACATTTATTTCAAGTAGCATCCATGATTATGCTTTTATGATGTATTGTATTACCAGCCATCTGCAAGCCACTTGGAATGAACTCCTCCTCAAAATAATAATTAATATAGGTGCATGTACATATCTGGGCTGTTCAAAATACTGGGTAAAGTGGTATCTCAACAAAGGTAAATAAAGATTTTGATTTCAAATCTGATTAAAAAGGATTGCAAATAATAATTAACTTGCATTTTAATTAAAGTAATCAATAATTATAAACTCTTTCTTAAAACAGCTGTGAAAATGTAAGCAATTTCATGGCTGATGCCCGGGTTCAATTCGACAATTGAACCCAGGTAGTACGCGCTGCGTATTGACGTTATTTTTAGGTTGAAGTGCTCGCGTCGTACTGCGTTTTGCTACGTTCGCGCGAACCTGCCAACGTTGCGTCTTGTTGTGTATCATGATCGTTTGAGTCAACGGGTGGGTTTGTCGATTTTTTTGTCACTGGTGGTGGTGGCAGTCCTTTGTTGGATTTAAGCTGCAAAGTATATCGCGAAATTGGGTTAAAGATGACCTTAAATGTTAAAGCTGTTTAAGAATGGGAATAAATGTATGATTTGGGGAACCGGTACTCTCTTTATGACGAATTGAAACCAAGGCGATACCATTATTTTATTTTAAGTGGAAGAACGAAGCCGGAGGCCGAGTTCTTCCACGCAAAATAATGGTGTCTCCGGTTTCAATTCGTCGTAAAGAGAGTACCGGTTCCCAAAATCATACCTTTATTCTCTAATTTAAATATCTTAGTAAGAGAAAGGAAAACCATGTAAAATACAAAGCAATATTGCAAAGGCGTTCCACCACTTTGTGTGGGGCCCAGGAAAATCCGCGATCGCGGAAAATGACATGTTATTCGCGGATTTTGCCTTCCCGCACGGAATTCCCGCATTCGCGCGGAAACATCAAAATCTGTATTTTTCTATCAGTAAAAAGTCATTAAACGTTTGTAGTGTTAAGTACAATGACGGGTAAGACATTCAGTTTGTGTCTACTGTAATTATCGCCGGCAAGGCTGCATAAATCCCACCTCCGGTCTCCATGCAGAGTTCGAGGTTGAACAGCTTAACAGGTAATTGCTTCTTTGGTACCTGGGGATTTTGGACCACATGTGGATACGTCCCATGACGAGATGAAAAGGCGGACAATTCTACCAGTGAATGTGATAAGAGTTTAGTTCCTCTTGAAATGAATGCACACTATCAATGTTAAATCTGTTCAATGGTACTCAAGTGTATGCAATTAATGCGCGATGGGGTAGGTTGCCGAAGAAAATGGGTGTTCAAGTAAATCTGTTATAATCAATTTTTAATCAGCACAACTCTTCATTATAAACGCATGGTTGTTTTTTGGTTTTTTTTGACATGGAAGGCGTAGGGAATAATGAAAAATATGGTAATAATTTCATATTACTGTTTAACCAATCGGCAAACCGTAAGACGAAAGGTGAACTTTCTCTGAACATAAATCTGAAACACATTGTCATGAATATTCAGCCTGTCAATGCGCGGACCCAACACCGAAAAAATGACGAAGAATCTTCTACTGCGCATCTCCGTACAAAATGCTATGAGAAATGCTCTGGTGGGCTAAAGAACTGGTCTTGACTCTTACGATGCGGGTGTGATTATTACGTGGCAAACTTCTCTCACAAGTGCAATCTCTTTCACCTCTTCCAAAACTTTCAAACCTATGGACTTTTAGTAACGAATGTGCTTTTCCGTTGATCAGGGGACATTTTCAGTGTAATTTTTCAAACGAAACAGTTTCTTCTTAGACTTAGTGTTAGTGCTGTATGGTTAGGAAAAAAGTGGACTAAAAAAGGAAAATGTCAGGGTTCAGATGCAACTATACAGAAAATATCTTCCCGTTCATTAAAAGTCAAAATCTGCCAAGTGTATGTTTCAGATGTTTATTTTTTTGTATATGCATGTAAAATATGTTTAATACCAGGATCGTATACAAGCTATCGAAACGAAAACTTATTACTGATTCGCATGTATATATTTTTGTTTTATGAACTGTTGCATGAATTCAATTTTAATAACATAGAACTTGAAACTCTGTGTGATTAATATTTGCGTTATCTGTGATTATTATCCGTAATTTCTGAAGTGCTGTATGAGACGCCAGTACATGGCCCCAATAGTATACACAGGCACGTGGCGCCAAACATAGGGGCGGCGGTGTCGCGAGTACGTATCACGTCGTGGGAAACTTTCTTTTACTCACGTGGTAGCCTAGGTGGCTTCGACACGTGCGTGACTGAGGTTCGTACATAAAATAAAAAACTATAGGGTTTAGTACCAACCTAATTGCACAACCGTCCGGTCGACGCCACACCCACGGCCAGTAAATAGTTGACACGGGCGCTTAGCGGTTCATAATGTAAATGTATGATATGAAGCTCTTAGAATAAAAAAGATTTTGGGCAGGGGACTGATGAGACGACAGTGAGTGGTCGAATCAGGCAAGGGTGGTTAAAATCATTGGTGAATGTCATGTCAGTCATGTTCAAACATTGGAGGTGGTGACTGACAGTGACACGTGTGGGTCTAGCATTGGAAGGGATGTGAAAAGGTAGGTAGGGTATAAGGACATGTGCCTAATAGAAAATTAGGTAATTAGAACAAGAGAAATGGGGTATTATGTCATTACAAATTAGTTAGACTTTGGTGATAGACGGCAAGTTGAAAAAAATCACGATTTTTAGGGTGCGGTTTTTCGCGGAATCGGCACATTTTGGGCCGCGAATGTGCGCGGAAAGGTTTAAAACTGTGATGCGCGGAAAATCGCAGATTTGGCGAAAATCACGCGCGGAAATCGAGTCCTGAAACTGCGGATTTTCTCGGGCCCCCCTAACTTTGTGTGAGAAGAGGACCACACCCAGCCACTCGGGCCACTGTGCTGCACCCATCGACCGCAATATTCGTCAATTTTAATGGTCGTCGAATAGGATGACCCAACCCTGGTCAGCCCCCATAGGGACCTCTGTATGTGCCTCTGCACATTTGATTGCTTTTTGTCCCTAACTGTATACGGGGGGGGGGGTCGAAAAATTGTAAGACCCTAAAAGGGGGGATCAATTTTTTTTAACCTAGAAAGAGGGTGATCAAAAAATTTGGATGTCCAAAAGCTCCAATATTTTCCAAAACCCCCACCAAAGTATTTATGAACACTCCCTTACGTTTAAACACGCTACTTGTGATAATTAAGACAATCACCCAAACTAAACATAAAATACGAATCTCTAACTCCAAACAACTGTTACATACTATGGATCTAACCTTGCTTTTTAGTATAGTATACAGACATTATTTATAGAAATGTGTATTTTAATATAGAGGCATTGAAATCACTGTAACCAATTCACAGAAAATAGCAAACTGAATTTAATACCGTGCAGGTGTGATAATTCAATCAAAGGCACAGCCCAGCTGGGAGCATAATCATAATTCAACCACGTACATAACCAGTTAGGGGGGGAGAGGCAAATGTTCTACTTTAATTTCAAGCAGTGGTCGTAACTTGGTCAGGCTTTTAAAAAGCTATGTTTTAACGGACTCTTAAAAATCCCAAAATCTAGTTTATAACAATGCCAATTTTTTTATTGCTCGCTTTGCAAATCTAAAATCAGTCCATTTTGTTTATATGAACAGCTTTTTTATGTGAAAATACAACAAATTTAAAAGAAATTAATTCCCAATAGGCTAATCATGGTTTGTTCAGGCCCATGAACTTTTTTTCTATGCCTTATCTTTTTATGCAGTGATCTGGAGTTTAGTCACAAGCATGCCTTGTCCGCATCATGTAAACATTGTTCCTCTTATCCCAATCTTTTTAAGGTTTGTATCATCTCTATCCAATTTGTGAAGCGCCACTAAATTTCTGAAAGCATTTATATTTCATTATTTTCTTGTTCCATAATTGGACTTTTTAAGGTATTAAACATGTATTGGCATTTGTACAATACTGTATGTAACGTAGAGTTATTTTTCCCGGACAGAGATAAGGTTTATAAAAATTTGCCAAAATTGAGTATTGAGGGCATGTATATGAATTTTTTAGCTGGATATCTGTGACCTACTTATGCTATTAAATGTTGTGTGTAGGTTCTAGGCCCTAAAAATGTTCATAAGGAGTAAGATGCTAAAAAAAAGAGAAAAAATGAACAAATTAGTAGGTCAACTTGGGTTACATTAATCTATATAAACAATAAAGACTATGAATGTATGAAATGAAAAGGTAATGTAGGTAGCTTAGCCCTTGAAAACTCAATTCTGGTTTCTCGTCACATTTTTTCAGCCCATAATGAGGGAACCATTTAGTGAGTCATAGTTGAGCTGCAGAATATTTTTACAGGTAAATGAACCTACAGGGGGAATCATTGAAATACCAACCATATTGGGTCTATTTTTAGACTCAATTTCCGAGACTCCGAGACAGGTTTCCTACAAAAAAATGCCATATAGACCTGAAAGGTGATTGTTGTTTTGGGCCCCTTTGAACCAGAATTTTTCAAAACAATGAATGAGTTCAGATCTTCGGCCGCAACGCGGCCAAAAAATCATTAACGCGGGAGGGGGAAGAGAAACTAATAAGAGAGTTTCAAGGCATATGGCCTGAATTGCTTCAATAAATTGTAATTATGCTTTTACATTATCTACAATGTAGGATAGATAAGGGAAAAAACCGCAAGTTTGTTTCAGAAGAAAGAACTGCTAAAAAATGCAAATAGAAATGATTTTTTTTATGTTGTTTTTTTTTTATCCTAATGTGAAAGGCAGGATTTTATTGATTTTGAACCCTTTTTTCATTTTTTCGTTCAAATTTGCAGCAAATTGTCATTTTTTACCTAAAAAAATTAAAAAAAAAACTTCAGGTGAACAAAACTAAAAATGCGCTTTTTCTTATAAAAAGACCAATTTTAAACAAAATACCCGCGGTCTTCTGAGAACAAACTTTTGGGTCTGGGCCTAATACTCCAATTTTATGGCCCAGGAGGACCCGGTGGGTACTCCATAGAATTGTACTTCATACTTTAAAGGTACGTCAGTTCTATGAGGATCAGCGTGTATAAACCAGAGGTGTTTGCCGCATTTGCCTTTTACCACATTATGGGTTAATACTTTGAAAATCAAAAGTGCTTCCACAGCCATATCTTGGGGAGGGGCTACCAGGTGCAGCAATTTGTTTGTAAAATGGAAAGCAATGGTTTTAAAGTAATAAGCTTTAAAAG
>JAMKCH010051214.1:0-10094 GCA_023653785.1 Ophioderma brevispina
GAACAAGCACCTTTTATAAGCTTTGCCCTGTTCAAATAAAACAAAAAATATCACGGCAACACACTTTTTACAATTATATATACTTTGTTCATCACAATTGGCAGACTCTTTCACAATCGTGATTGAATATAGAATAGTGCGGGCGTAACTAGAACAACACTACCAGCAGCCGACACAATGCGTGATGTATGCGCGGCGTACGCTTATGGCAAGAATCGCACGCGTAAAATGGAATTACTTTCACGCGCATATAAACAAAAGCCAAATATTTTTGCCTATTGGTGATGAACAAAGTATAGATTCTTTATTCCACTCACTTCACATCCCTGGTCGTCGCGTAGTATTAAAAGTTTCATATAGCCAAATAGGTGGACAATTTTTTGGTAACAACTAATTTTTTTCAGTATAAGGTGCCTGGAACATGTGTCCTATCACTGACAAAAGCTCCCCGCAAATCCCCGTGTCAATTTTTCCCGCAATCCCAGATGGCGTCCAAAATGGCCGTTTTAAAATAATTTTTTAATATTTTTGGACTCTACATGTTATAAAAAATCACATCCAATCACATGTTTTGCGTATGGGATCTAATTTCAAAACATAACCCAGAGTTTCAATGCTGTCAAGTACTCAAAATTCAAAATGGCGCCCAAAATGACCGCCATTTTTGTGTCCGCCCTGCCCTAAGGCAGGAAAGACCCAAGGGATCACTTTGTCCACTGTTGTTGTAGTCTGTTGTGGATGAATGTCCTTTTGTTTGATGTCTGTTATGTACTGTTGTTGAAAAGGGTTAACCTTTTGCATTTATATCCACATACTTTGATGGATTTAAACCAAACTTGGGGTCACAGTGCAACATGGCATCCCCCCCCCTTGTTGATGAGGTCAGGTCACATGCCAAGGTCAAAGGTCCTGGTGAGGTCCATTGTAAAATAGGCTGAAAATGTAAATTGACCTCATATAACAGTTGAAGTTCAATGGGACCAACTTGACTCATAGGTGCAACTGGGATCCCGCATTTGTTGATGAGTCCAAAGTCACATGCCAAGGTCAAAGGTCCTGTGAAGTCGAGTTGTAAACTAGGCGGAAAATGTTAAAATGACCTCATATGAAAAGTTGAAGTTCAATTGGAACCATAACTTGAATCATAGGTGCAACATGGGATCCCTCATTGTTGCTGATGTCAAAGGTCACATATCAAGGTCAAAGTTCATGTTAGGCCTATCATTCACTCCCGCGACGGCGGCGACACAAGCGTCCGAGGACCGATGTATATTAATCCTTGGCCGAAACGTTGAAGCCGCAAGTTTTCAGAAAAATTTTAAGAGACTAAATATAGTGCTTAAGTTAATGGAATCCCAAATACCATTAACTAATATATTGTATAGTCTATTGAACATAATGGAGATTCAGATGTACAAGAACTAGTATAGAAAATAGAAAGAATCCCACATTAATCAGAGTGTTCTCTTTCTTCACATCTTGGGACTATTTGCAAATATAGAGAAGCTCGCCTTTCACCAGCTTGCAACAATTAGGGGACTTAATACACATCAAGCACCAACATTATATGGGGTCAAACGGTAAAGACGCAATATTCAAAAAAAAATAAAATGGCTCTGTACTGACATAGTTATTATTCACATTGAGGTGGTTGGATCAAAAATGTTACTTGGTTCTCCTCCCCAAAAATGACTTAAGGAATCTCCAATTTGGCTGGCGTCACGATGGCACAGTGTAATGCGTCATCCAAAAACGATGCGTTATGGTTTCAATTAATATTTTTCATTAATTTTCCACAGGAATAAAGACAATTTTGATAGGGTGTGGATCTCACAATCAACAAATGGCTATGTTCACAGTTGCCTGCTATCTGATTGGCTGTTTTTTTCCTAGCATAGCTCCCCGGTCGATCACGTTCCCACTGCCGCGCTTGGGATCCCGCGCCACTTTTGGCACTGATAGGTCCAAACAATACGTTTGCAAAGTACCACACAATTCGAGACAGTCTTCCATAAGAGACTTGTGGAGGTTTGGGGCGTCTCCATAGCAGGCCCTTACGCAGTGTGGAACGCAAATTCCCACAAAGGGCAAAAGGTCCACTTTCTGCTGAATTTTGTAATAAAAAGGTTCCAAAATTTTGACAAGAAAAACCCCTTTGTTCAAAAAGGAGCCATTATGTGGGTTAGGTCCACTTTTACCCCCAAAAAGTCCCCACCCCCTGCATACGGCCTGTTCATAGATCTATCTGCTGCGATTATAGTCTAGCGGCAAGGTCTGTCTCAGGCTGCTCAGGCTTCCCTGATGTCGGGCTTGTCGGGTCATGATGCTGCTCATCCGGGATGGATTTTTCGTCCTGATACATCAGTGGGCATGCAGTGGAGGGCGCCGACTCGGGCTGTGTCCTTCGTGGTTCTGTCCTGGCGCCCGGTCTTTTCAACATTTGCGCTCGGGGGGGGGGGGGTGGGGATGTGCCAAATGGAGATGTTTGCAATGCTCCTCCAAACCTCGAGGGCACTTGGAATGGCTGCTGTTTTTGGGACCTGAGCGGTATGTTTCAGAGGTACTTGATCACTGGGGTCCATTTTCCACCGATGGTGGCTTGAAACTCCGCAGCTCCAGAGCCGTCAGCTCCGTTTTTCACGTTCAAGTCAATGCGCAAAAGGAAACTAGCATCGCTCTAGATCATGGAAATGGCTGCCGCATGGGGGGGGGGCCCCCCTTGGCACCAGGGTATTTTTTTGGCGTCATTATGGACCGGCCTTACTTGTCAATTAATACCCAAGGCAAGGCCACTACCAAGACACGGCCTCGTGTTGGACTCCTCAGGGGGCTCGCGGGCCTGGTAGGGTGCGTTCTTTCGGGTTTTGCTACACCGGCTGTTTCTTTTGGCATTTTCGGCTTGTGAGTGCCTGCACCTGTGGAGTCACAGTGTGCACTCACTCAGGATTGATGTCGTTCTGATGTCTGAATGAGAGACTGTTAGTGGTTTGCCTTTTGTGATGCCTAATAGAATACCTTCCAGTCTATCTGGATAGCTCCTGCAAACCTTAGGAGGAACTTTCAGATGATCACGCGCGCCAAGAGGTTGAGGAACCGATGCTTAGTCCCACCACCACCACCCTTCCGGTCAGAGAGTTCCACAGAATTTCTTTGCTGTCCGGTCCATGATGCTGCAGTCTCGGTGTCCCTGTCGATCACCTGGATCGAGACCTGATTACAGATGAGCTTCAGCGGTGGAAGTCCTCTGCCATGGACCTAAAGCGTTTGTATAACCTAGCATCTTTTAAGCCCGGCGGCTGTGAACTTGGTGGAGGGGCATGGGTCGACCTCAGCAGACTCAGATATTGCATTGGCCGTACAAAGCGATGATCGGTGTGGGGCTTCACCGGTGGCGATTGTGGATAGCCATGGGCCACTGACCCACCTCATAGATGACTGTGAGGTCTATAGGTCCTAGGTTCCCGGGAGGATTCCCGGGCCTATCAACCTGGATGGTGAGCGAATCGTCCACAGTGATTTTGGACTTTGCGAACGAACGAGCAACACTGCGCTCTCATTTGCATATTTTATCTTATTAGTCCACGTCATGTCAGGGTCTTACGATATTGTAATGTTTGTTGTAACCTAGCAACTCGCTCCCTTTTTAATCCTTTTATATGGGTCTAATTGAATATCTTATTTATTTTAGGTGCTGTTTACGTTCAAGTCAACATAATATTCTTCCAATTTTCTATTTTTTTAAATAATAGACTGTCTTTCCACACGACTTTTTACTTCTGATACTGCATTTCTTTGTATGTGGCATTTTCTTCTCATTGTGCTGGAGAAATTTGTACGAAACAACTTGCCTTTTCCAGCTAGTTAAGTTTATTCTGGGTAGTTAGAAGTAGCAACTAAATCGTATAATCACTGTGGTGGGCCTAATTTATTTACTAAAATTGAAACCATTTTCATATTTCCAAATCCACAAAATGGATCAAAAGCAAGCAAATTTGGGGTACTATTTTGGATTTTGAATACTTGCAAAGGTTAAATCACCTTTTTAGAGTTTTTTTATTTAATCCTTATACCGTAAACATGTGTTTGGATACCTTAATAAGCTTTCACAGGAATTTTAAAATTTTGAAGAAATTAATTAACAATACAAAAATGGCGGCAATTTTTTGGACCGCCATCTGATTTTTGAAGAATGCCACAGGGGGATGTTCGGGGACTTTTATCATTCTTCTACACATATTCTGTACCTATCCTGAAAAACAGCGTGTTACCAAAAATGTCCAGTTAAAATTAATAATTATTGCCTATGTGTACAATTTTACGAAAAAAATTTCATTGCAGGCAAATTGATTTTTTCTTAAAGTCTGACCTCAGAGATTTCGAAATATTATTTTGTGTATAAATACAAATAGTAACTATAACTAAAGATAGTAACCTAAAAGCACATTCCGAACAGTATTTGAGATAGTCGATTTTTCGTTTTGAATGCATTAAAACATTTATGTGTAGTATACGTCCCATAGGATACTGTGTATACAAAATTCGACCCGAATTTTACTAAAGTTTTAATTTCTATATGAAGGAATTCGATTTTAAGCTTAGCATTTCACACAGTGATTAGTATCTGGACTCTTATTACATGGCAAAAAACACATTTTTTTTGTAAATTGACGGGGCGCCCTCCTCAGGAAATCTCTGAGTCGGCCTTTAAAAATCTATTTACCACCCTTTCTATGAGAATGGGCATAGTAGAGGGTGCTATACACACACTATGACCTATGTAGGCCTATATGCAGATTCCGCATGGACTTTTCTTATTTTTGCAGAGGTAATGCTCTTGCATGTCCCTACGTATATCAGTTGTCAAATTTGTGGTCGCCACTGTTTAAAATAGCTATAAAACATAAAAGAGACATTTTTCATGGGGTCAAACATTTTTTTTTTTCTGGGGTCAAACAGGGTGCAGTGGGAGGGTAGCGTGGCCTAGCGGTTAGGTGTTTTTTACTTGCTCTGGCGCAAATTTACAAGCAAAATCCGGTTCGAATCCGGTGGGTCGTTGGGCATTGCTGGGATTGATTAGGGGACTATCACATTCGGATTTGATCTGTATACCAGCTATGATTCAAATACAGAATACCGATCTCCTCCATGGGTCAGGGGAATTGGGCAAATGGATCATGAACGCATCCCGTCCTTGGAGGGGGAAGTAAGCGTCGGTCCGTGTACAGAGAGTCCACAATAGTAACATGTAGAATCGCAGGCAGTGTCGAAATAGAGTAGGTGTAAACCCTGACTGTTCCCAATCGCCCCAGCCTCAAATAGCGGGCCAGGTTAGGAGCGTCCGTATCATGGATACACGGGCCCCGGATCAGCACATAAGATGAAAAATCTGACACCACCACAAAGCCATAACCAATGACGTGGGGATACGAGCAAAAAAACAGCTGTAGCATATTAACCAGTGTGGGCAGGGTGTTCTTTACAATAAGCCATTAATTACATGCTTCAATGGTTTGATTGTTGGACATAAGTACATTGCCACACACCTGAATGGACTAAAGCACATGATACAGAGTAGTGCAAAAGGTATGTAACCTTTTCTTATGCCAATGGTTCATACAGATACTCTTAGAAAATAAAGGTTCAACATCGAACCTTTTTTGTCCGGGGTAATGTTTAACACTAAGCGGTGCTAGGTTCTAACAAGAACCTTAAAAAGTTCTATGAAGAACCTTCCAAAATTTAAATAGGCTAGGAACGTTCTTTGTGTGTGTGTTAACATTTATTGTGAAAGGTTAAGCAACATGAACGACGGTGAAAACATTTGAGTCAAAATTAATATGGCCCCCAATTTTTTTTCCTGTTATATCCAACGAAACCTATATACGGCCGTCCTCAGAAGGGTGCTTTATTACCATCCATGTGAAGGGGTTACCTTAGTTCTAAGGTTCTACAAAGAACCATTATCTTGGCTACAGAACCTTTTTGGGTTCTATATAAAGAACCCCGTGAAGATTAGAGGTTCTATGAACAAAAAAGGTTCTGTAGCTAAGAAAATGGTTTTTGTAGAACCTTAAAACTCTACGAACCCGAAAACAAAGCACCCTTCAGATGGTCCTGGTAGAACAGAAAGAAATTATTTTATTTTGGACCACAATAATTTTAGAACCAAAGGTCATCACTGCCTTCCACATTGCTTAACCTTTCAAAATCAATGTGAAACATGCAAAAGAATCCAGTACTAGGCTATTAGAATTTTGAATGCGTTCTCATAAGAAAGGTTCTTTCTAGAACCATAGAAGAGCTTAGGCCAGATGAAAAAAATACAGGACAAAAAAAGGGTTCAATGTTGAACCTTTATTTCCAAGAGTGAGATGCGATTACAGTATACAAATACTACATGATTGAGGGAAATCAGGGCACACTATTTTCCCGAGCGTACTGGCTACTGGCCTATGCACCCCGAACCCGAGGTAGTTGAGGGGGTTGATCGGCCCGAAGTAACCAGTACCAGGGAAAATAGTTGCCTATTTTCCCGATATTAAACCATGATAGTATTTGTTTTATTACACCTCACTGTGACTCTGGGACGAGGCGATTGTAGGCAAACAGTTCAATCTATTTCCCTAAGGGAAATAGCTCGCGTAATAGGAAAATCAGCCAATGAAATAGCATGATTAGTTCATGAAATATTCATCAGAGGTGTAATATATTATATAGGTTTGTCCTATGAAGCGGTTGAATTGAGGACTTCCTGTTCCATGAAGTTACTTTTAATCAGCTGAGTGCTTGAAGGTTGGTAAATGCATACCTAAACCCTACTTTTGCGTTAGCACATGTTGTAAACTTGGTTATTCCTATCTAAAACAAGAAACATTTACTCCACCAATCAAGAAACCTATTTAGATTGGATTACTAGTCCTGTATCTTAGCTTGGTATCCATAGAATGCCTGAGCCATATTGCCAAATAAAGAATACTAAAAATATATTTTGTTTATTTCAGAAAATGGAAAGAAAGGAAAGAATTAAGAGACCATAGCCATATGTTACTGCCGAATTATTATAGTCTGATGTTGTTCAGCATAAATTTTTTCAATCTGAGATTAAACAAAAAATATGATTGGTGTTTGTATCTTTAATTGCTTTTCTAGTAGCTAAACAATAAAACCTGGTTAATTGTTCAAAATTGGAAAACTTCATTGAGGAATAGCACTTGGTGATGCAACCAGGTTGCGTCCAGCTGATGAAAATCCATAATAGACTACAGTCACCCAATTCAAATAATTTTCCCTACAGCAGATGTAGCAGTGGAAGATTACATATGGGCCAGATATCATATTAGATTATATTGCTGACATCAAAATCAAATAGAAAAAAAGAGAATTCCTCAAAAGAATAGGTTATGCGGTAAAAAGAGAGTAGCGTTATGGTAACCATAGTGAGTTCCATATTGAAGTCTCTTGAACTGTGTTCCAAGCCGAAGCTGCAGAATTTTAGGAGGGACCCGAAAGTCCCAGATATTTAAGCTAGGCAAAAAGGGCTGTTGCGTAACCCAACCAACCTTAAAAAAATGCTGACCCAAAAAGTCTATGGCAAATTAGCACAACATAAAAAAACAAATCTCCCGACCAACCCACTGATTTCATCACATTCATTTTTTTACAGACGCCAAAAGATGTGAAAAAACATCAAACAACTTACAACAAGTAAATAAAAAGATCTTCGCTATTGAGTGAAGATTCATCTGACAAAATACGATCCGCAACCAACCCAATATTTGTTCCTACTGCTACAGCGAAACAAACATTGTAAGGCTTTAGGGTATGGCAGAGTGACATTATACCATCATCTATAGAAAATTCAAAATCATTTTCATTTTTGTCTGATAATGGCTTTGAGGATCTCAAAAGTATAATCTTATTTGCGATAGTGGGAGTAGTATTATCATTTGCTTCTCTTCCAAGGTTCAACCTTTGGTCTACTGTTATTTGACCTGCATTTATATAAAAATAAGCAGTGAAACACTTTCACATTTAGCCCGGCATTTAGCATTTGCCTCTCTGTACTCCAAGTAACTTGTTTTCCTGGTTCACAAATACATTGTAAAAAGGTTTTAGTTATAGATAAGCATTTTCTAAATTCCATTTTGCAACAGATTTTTTTACAAATATTTAAATCTTAAAATGTTTCAGATATTTGAATATATTTAGACATTGAAAAATTAACACTTTTTACAGAATTTTGAAGATCATTTGGAAAAAGTATCATTTTAATGTAACAGCTTCTTTAATTTTGCATAGCATAGATATACCAAAATGCCTGAAAATGCTAGCCTTAGCAGTTACCTGTCTGTTAAGATCTCCTTGTACTTAGTAAACACATCCCTGCAACAGATTTCTAAACACATTTTGCAGTGACTGTACAACCTTCTCAGAAACAATAGCAAATTTTGTATCCAATTATATGAATCCAATTAAATAAAAAATTGGCAACAAAGTAAAAACAAGGATATTTTGAGCAGTTACTCCTGTTTAAGTGAAACCTGAGAACCATCAAATTCTAGCAATTTTATCAGAGTTAGTAAGAATTTCAGCACACCAACATCAGTCATGAGATTATATTGTGTCCTTCCTTCACATCAAAGCAAATACAGTTGGGGTTCATGGTTGTTGGGTTGATACACAAGGCAAGCCATAAAAGGGTCTTTTAAAAGTGAACAGCAAAATACTAAAAGGGGACAGGGCATGTGCTCCTAATTAAATCAAAATCAAATTTCAAACATTTAAATACCTCACCTGGGTCCCTTATCAACTTTGAACTGAAAAAAGAACACCACAATCCAATGATACATACTACACCATCTTCAACATTCTTCTTAAAGTATCCACAAGTCATTGGTAATGGCTTGTGGTGGTGTCAGGATTTATTCAACAGAGTGAGCTGATCCGGGGCTTCATGTATCCATGATAAGGACACTCCTAACATGGCCGCTTGGAGCAGATTGGGAACAGTCAGGGGTTTTCACCCTATATACTCTTATTCAACACTGGCTGCGATATACATGTACAGTTGTGACACTCTGTACAAGCGACTGACGGCTTAACATCCCCTCCGAAGGACGGGATGCTTTCATTATTCATTTGCTCAATTCCTAGTAAACCATGGAGGAGAGCGGTACTCTGTATTTAATCCATAGCTGGTATACAGATCAAATCCAGAATTGAGTAGGCTACCCGAATAAATCCAAGCAAATCACCCCACCGGGATTCAAACCCAGGAATTTTAGGTAAATTTTTGCTGCAGGCAAGCACCCTAACCACTAGGTCACACTCTCCCACAAACATAACAAAACTTTCTTTAACACAAAAGTTCATATCAGAACTCTAGATTTTAAAGGCCAATAAGGGTTAATTTATTTTTTTAATTGAAACACCAAGTGGATTCCACATGTCCATGAGAACAATCATGGTTTGTTTTGTAGATGATGCAGTGCATCAGGAAAATTTAATAACATTTTTAATTATGTAAGCAATCAATGTCTACATAGAAATATTTCTTCAGGCAAAATGGCATATTTTATGAATGGGTGCAATATGTGAAAAGACGGTTGAAAACACATTATGTGTAAATATTTTGATGTTTTCTGTCTGTCTCTTACGAACCGGGCTTATGAACAACAGTTAATTTCCTTTCTGAACGTCTGATGATTAAAATCCAAGATGGCCAATTACCTTTCTGTTAAAGCAAATGCACCTTAATGAAGTAAAGCACTTAACTCGTCTAGTAGAGACTGTAAAAACATGATGCAAATGGGTTGCTGGCTTTCAGTGTGTGATGAGGCTGTTCTTTTGGTTAAAGGAAAACAAGGAAGGCAAATTCTCCTACTTTGTACTTGATTTATGGAATAAGGGTATGATGATGGGAACCGGTACTCTCTTTATGATGAATTGAAACCAAGGAGATGCCATTATTTTTAAGTGGCTTCCACGCAAAAAATAATGGTATCGCCAGTTTCAAATCGTCATAAAGGGAGTAAAGGTTCCCTAAATCATACCCTTAATCTCATATTTAAACAGATTTATAATTCAAAGGAATA
>JAMKCH010051215.1:0-10936 GCA_023653785.1 Ophioderma brevispina
ACGAGGTTTGTGGTCACGATTTGGAGGGGTCATTTTGGGGTCAAAGGTCATTCAGGGGTCATGGAAAATGGTGTTGTTGACATCAAAACGTATAGGCCCCTAACAATTAAGAAAATAAGTAACACATTGTTAGGAAAAAAGATAATAGTCTTTACAAAGTGAATTAAAGACACAAGATTATTAAAGTCTACAAAGTCTGTTCAAATGGTTTCTGACTAGTGCTGTGATGTGTAAACGTTTACACGTTTAGAAAATTCACTACACGTTTACACCAAGGAGGTATCATGATACCTCCTTGTTTACACGTACACGTCAGCAAACCCTACTAACTTTTTTTCAGTATTATTTTAATTGCTGAAGTCAAATTTTCACCAAAATTACCCGCCGTCAGTGAAAAGTAAAGTTAACAGTTTCAATGATTCTCCTAGAAATGGTTTCCGACTTTTACGGAAACTGGGAAATCCCCCGTTTACCAAGTTCTTGTACGTGAGCATGGTGAGTGGAGCGACTTCGGCATATACACCGCATAACACCGTAAACAACATGCAGAAGCTATTATAAAATCACCCAAAAATCACCCATTTTTAAAAATGGCTGCCCTTGGGCCAAGGAAGTGTTAATCATAGCTCCCATATGGTCCCGGGCAGTGTTAAAGGCATATATATATATATCAAAATACAAAAAATACAATTAGCGGTGTAAATATGCATAAAGCCAGCTATCAATTTCATCACACATTTTAATCATAGTTCTCATGGGTCCAGGGGCAGTGTTAAAGGTATATTCATTAATTTATCATTTACCAAATACATGAAATACCAGACCATTCCATCATCACAAAATTAAAGGACCATCCTTTAATTCATTGTATCAGTTACCAATTAGTCATTCCCTTCAGGGTCCGCATCCCAAAACGGGCTGCAAAGTACCACCAGTCACAACCCACCAAACCACAGGTGCCACGAATCCACACGGGCGGTGACCGCTCTTGTTTTTTAAAAATCTCCCTGATTCCAAGATCAAATCTCCCTGATTCCAAGATCAAATCTCCCTGATTCCAAGATCAAATCTCCCTGATTCCAAGATCAAATCTCCCTGATTCCAAAATCTCAATGTTGGCAGTTCTGCAAAGGTCATTCAGGGGTCGTTATTGGATAACTTGGCCGTGCTTTGACGTATGGATATGAGTTTAAGTATGGTGGTAGAACATACAAGTTTTGTGGTAACATTTTCGAGGGGTCATTTTGGGGTCAAAGGTCATCCAGGGGTCGTTATCGGATAAATTGGCTGTGCTTTGATATATGGATAAGAGTTTTGGTATGGTGGTAGTTTTGCCGTACAAGTTTTGTGGTCACGTTTTCGAGGGGTCAATTTGGGGTCAAAGGTCATTCAGGGGTCATTTTCGGGTTAGGTTGGCCCTGCTTTTACGTATGAATATGAGTTTTGGTGTGGTGGTAGAGTTTCGCCGTACCACTTTTGTGGTCACGTTTTCGAGGGGTTATTTTGGGGTCAAAATCATGTAGGGCCATTATTGGGTAACTTGGCCGTGCTTTCATACCCATGCTTTGACGTATAGATATGAAGCACCTATGAGGCGCTAATTAGGTCAAAAACATGCCAGTATACTCATCTAGCGGGCATGCTCAGCTAGTGGGGAATTAGGGGTCATTCAAGTCAAAGGTCAAATGGGGTAAACATTGGTGTTGGTGTATGGACATGAAACTTGAGGGTGGGGTTGATTGTTGATGCCACAAATCTTAAAGGTCACAAACAAGGTAATCAGGGGTCAGTCAAGGGCAAAGGAGGTCAAATGGGGTAAACTTTAGTTTCCAGCGAAATTTGTGAGTGGGGGGCCGATTGTTGATGATGAAAAATGTATAGCTCATGAAAAGCGGACCATCAGGGGTCGTTTTCAAGGTCAAGAACAGCAAACCCGAGGTCATTCAATAAGGTGATCGCAAAACACAGTGATAGCCAAATCCAAGGGACGCCTCAGTAAAATACTATAAAAGAAACACCGGTTCCAGGAATCTTATGGTATGCACAGAATGCCCTTTATGCCATATGCCCTTTTGAACCTCCTATAACCCTACTTGACATTTGTACCCCACATATCAAAAAACATTGTCCAAGTTGTAAGCCACCAAAACTTGCTCAAGATAAAACACAGGCCAAGACCCATGGGCTAATGTCAATTGCCATCTCAAAAATGATTGACCTAGGCCTTGGAGAAAAGGAATATTTGACACATAAAAATAACATTACCCCAAAAACAGGATAGGGACATTGATATGAGGATAAAGACATTCCAGGTAATTTGTAGGCCCAGCCGTTTAAGTGTTCCATAACTTAAATCACACAAATGTGTTTTTATATTACATGACTATTTTGACTCGTACCCATGATATTAAAACCACAAAGGTTATAGACCGATCAAAAAGTGTGCATAGAGTGGGAACATGCATATGGCGTGCCTGTTCTTGTGTTAAACGCCATTTTCATCGTGTGCTGAATTTAACGCGCCGGCGACGTTAAATATTAAATCGTTCTGTTTACCCATAAGGAAGGCTGATTTGTTAGCTTAATCCTTTAAGGTGAGGGCTTTTGTATATAAAAAGCCTACAACCATGCAAATATCGATTTGAAAAATCTTGAGGGCGCACTATTTTTCAAATGTGCCAGTGTCTCTTTAAACACAATTTGACTTGATCAAATTTACCCAATTTTACCCCTTATGTTTATGAAGAGTTTCCCCCATTTTCCAGAGGTTGGACCCAAAAATTCTGATTCAGCACCCTTCAAAACTATAGAAAAAAACATTTCAAACCTTCATTCCCAAACGTCTGACTAGATTCTCATTATTAACCCTACTATATACAGGCATTCATATGAAGGAATAATTACATTCAACCTTTGCACCCACTTTTTAGCATTTGTTTTATTCCATGATGGAAACAAAGTTCTACAGAATAGATGTGAGGGTATACGGTAATTAGCCATCAGAAACATATTGCTTTGTATTATTTGAGTGGATCGCTGCTGCGTGAAGTCAAAAGGCAAGTCCTAAAACCATCGTACGGTTAGAAACCATGAGAAACCATTCAACAGGATTGAATTGTTTCTGTTCTGTTTACGGTTCACTTCCCTATGGGAAATTAGGCAGAATAGCCCATTCAGCTACATAGTCGCCAAGCTGGTATGACCAAGTAAATTGAGAACATTTACGTCTGGAAAAGTCAATCATGTGGTTGATTTCGTAGACGGCAGAATTTACCCTAGGGCCTTGTATTAAAGTGGAAGGAACGCCCGAGCGGGGATTCGAACCTGTGACCCTGAGATTACAAGTCCGAGGCTTTGAACACTGATTGTGGCTGACCTTTTGTGAAATCCACCACTGATGTGATTGTGCAATTCCTCTACTCCTCTACAAAGTGATTTTTCAAATATGAACTTTTCTTTTAATGAACTCTAATCTCTATGGGATCACTGAATTAAAGTGTTTGTGTCAGCATAATTCCCTGATTATTATCAGTTAGGTAAGATTACCTGGTTTTTGCACCAATCAATGGTCTTTACATACATCTCAGGCAAAGATTGATATGAACAGTAATGGGACAGGTTCTCCTTAACCCAATATGGAGAGGTGCATAGAAAGACATATTACTTATAAAATGGTAGACCTATGTTGTATCTAAACCTCCAATTTTGGGGAAAATAACTGGAATAAACATATACTTTGTTCGGTCTCGAGCTTGGGGGTGACGTCATGATGCGACTTTGCATTCGCTCTAGCATTTGGATTGCGCCGCCTTTGTTCATGTGCATAAATTCTGCAATTCCAAGGTCGACGTGTGCGTTTCTCAGGTGCAAAACACACGCAGTAACATCACCCCCAAACTTGAGATCGAACAGAGTATAATCCCAAAAGTGGTTGGACAATTTCATTCCAAAAGAATTGACACAACCAGTGTGTCATTTAAAGCTGGCAGTTATTAAAGTCCCATAGGAATGAACCAAAAATGGGTTGACTTGTCTAATTGGCTCTATCTCCTGTGAATTGCAATGGATTTTCTCAAATCGAGGGTTGACAAACAGAAGGACTTAACTCAGCTCTGAAAGAAATATTAAAGAATTTCTTTAATTCTGCTGTTCATAATTAAAAATTGTTCTTTGTTTATATGTTGTTTGCTTACAGTACCATATACAGGATGAGTAAAAAAAACTTGACCCTGATTGTGTCTGCCATTTTGAATTTTTAAGTAATATATATCTTACATATTTGGTATCTTCTGAAAGCTGGGTTCATTATCTTTAATTTACTGCAAAGATCATTCTCATCGTTTAGGTATAGACTGAGCTACAGTCGTTTGAATCAAGTAGTCGGTTTTATGCTCTGTCCACGGATTCACATTGAAATGAACGACGTTCAGCGAAGGAAATCCGTGTCCAGAAGAAAATCAGGCTATTTATTCACTGCAGATTCTTGATTCGAAAGACTGTAGCTCGGCCTATACTTAACCGATTGGAATGATGTTTGCAGCAAATTAAAGATAGTGAAATAAGCTTTCTGCAGATACCACATATGTTAGATATATATTATTTAAAAATTCAAAATGGCGGACACAATCAGGGTCAAGTTTTTTTGACTCGCCCTGTATAAGCTTTATGAGATGTTTACATTTTGAGTAATGAATAGATTTGCTTAGTAGAAAATATTAAACATCACATTTCTCAAAAGCAGTATTACAGCAGAATTAAAGAAATTCTTTAATATTTCTTTCAGTGCTGAGTTACATCCTTCTGATTGTCAACCATCGAAATGTTCTGGATAAGAAGGGAATTATTTGGGCTCTCTGATCACACCAAACACTTTGAATAACTTTATGAAGTACGCAAGTCATGAGAATTAGAGTTCAATTTGTTTATTTTAATTCACTCTTCAAACTTTAATTTTACTCTTTTTAAGTGTTTCGCTCTTTTAAGTGTTGCCTTTGCACAGTAGTTTGGGTTTGGTTTCTGTGTGTTGTCTGTTGTGTCTTGTTCTTTTTCTGCAGTTTATTTTGCTGTTTTCTTTGCCTGTTTGCACATGTAGGAGACCACTTAGACTAAGGTATGTGTGCTTTCATGCATTAAATACAGCTATCTCTAGCTGGTTTTAGGGTTAGGCCATGCTATCTTATGTTTATTTTACTCTCTGTACAGCTATCTTCCTGTGTATATGGCACATGTGATGCAACTAAAATAACACTCGGTATTAATTTTATGAATTCATGTGCAACAATTTGTTGGCTACTCCTCCCTAACTCTGATATTTCACAATTAGAGTTCAAAAATTGCAGATTGATAAAATCTGTACATTAATTAACCAGTTAACCTCATTATCAGAAATTAATCAAATGTAAGGATTGGAGTGTGACTTGAACCCATACAGATTACAAGGCCACATTGTCATATGTGAGTTCGCCAAAGTCGTATCTATATATTTGTCATTTTGCCAAAATTAGCTTTTTTTACAAATTTGTTTGTTTTCTGTTATTTTTCAATGTTTAATTTACTGAAATCAATACAATAACAGAATAAACCACACACATGTAACATAATATAGCTGCCCTGTGTTATGAGAAAACCATACTTGCTCCAGGAGCACAGTTGGCTGACAACATCTCAATATGCATACTTCAGAGCAAGATATTCTCACATAGTGTATTTTCATGATTGACACAGGACAGAATACTTTTGCAGTGTTTTGAATTTGCAGTTTTAACCAGTTATGCATGCTAACTTTGAGTTGAAATATTTTTGCAGGTTTTTTTCAATTTGTGCTTCACTTACTGTTTGTGAAAAGCACAAAAATAAGCACCACCTGGAAATTATCTAGTAAAGTTAAATCCTTAAGGTCTACCACTACTTTTAAAGTGTCTGTGATTGGCTCAATTTTATGATATAAGATGAACTTGTTTTGAACTTGCCTGCTATCCTAATCGTTCCCAATAGAAAACCATGCTTTGAATTTCTGTTGTGCACGACAGAAAATACTAAATCATCATCTTATTACATAAAGACGGCGTATTTGGCTTATTCACTTTATAGGTATGATCTAATACATTGGTAAGCATTCCAAATATGCAAAAAAAAAAAAATAGAATTCGAAAAAAATTGGGCGCACTTCTTTCTGGAAATGTCCTCATGTCTCTTTAAGAGTATGTTGAAAGAAAAAAGGTCCATTCATGAAAGGACTAACCTTTGTTTAACCCCCTGAGGTCTACCGGCCGATTTGATTGGTTATATATTGGCTAGATACACTAAATAACCCAATCAGAAACATGGTAAGAAAACCTTAAATGTTTGTACAGGAATATGGCAGGTCTATTTTGATTGGTTACTCAATGGTTATATCCAGATATATCATGTAATGAGCCAATCAGAGATACTGTAAGAAAGGTGGTAGGCCCCAAGGGGTTAAGCTTGGGTCTAAAGCCCAGATATTACTAGGCATCACAAGGACACACTTTTTTTAAATATGACATCACTTCCGTCGCTGATTAGCAAAGATTGATTGACTGATGATATCTAATCGATAAATAACTAGCATGCCCAAGCAACTTGACACAAGCCAGTTGTGACTTCAATTCAACTTAAGTCCGCTCCAATGCTTCCGATATTACACATTGAATGATTGAAAACCAGGCATTTTACTAGTAAAATCTGGCTTTAAAGTGACGGAGAGATTTTTTTTAGGATATAGAATTTCTCTCAAATTCACTGGATGGGTTGTAGACCACCGTCCTCGAACGTTTGGACGGTTTATTGGGACAACGGTGCAAAAGAAAGAAAACCGCAAACCTGTTTTTACTTGCCTGCCTATCGTAATCGTTCCCCATATAAAACCAGGCTTTGACTTTCTGTTCGTGCACGACAGAAACTACTAAATCATCATCTTATTACATAAAGATGGCATATTCGGCGTATTCCACTTCAGGTGTGATCTAATACATTGGTAAGCTTCCAATATTAAAAAACCCGGGTTTGAGAAAATTGGGGGTGCTTTTTTCCTGGAAATCTCCTCATTTCTCTTAAGTTTAGACTCCTTTTGAGAATAGCAGCCTTAAACCCATTGCTTTGTTTTGTGTTAGGACCATAGTACAGTACTACGGCTACAGGTCTCAACAACATCTCACCCTGATCAAGGAAAGGCTCAAGGACAAACATCAACAGAGACACCAAGTTTACTACAGAAGAGCAGTACCTGGTGTGTAGCATCTTATGTACAGCAAGTATTGGTTCTGACCTTCACAACAGGTATGTGGCATATGACAGAGGACAGCTTAATTCAATGCAGCAACAGTCAAAAGAAACTGCAAACTGATTTTAGCAATTTTGACTTTGAGTGAGTCCATGATCCAGACATGTACTCTTTAAAGGCGCTATCATTGATCCAACTGAAATGATCAAAACTATTAAAATTTGCAAGAATAGCTTGAAAGTGAAGGATAGGTCCCTAGAATTTGCATAAGTTAATTTTTTCCAAAGGAAAAATTGAAAAAAAAAAGAAAAACAGCGATGTTCCAAGATATGAATCCCAATTCAGTTACTTGTAAGTCAGTGTCCCGTACAGACAGTACGACTAATCTAACCTTGTTAGGTTGGCATTTGGTTTTATTTACTTGCAGGGTATGTTAGGATACCAATACTTGTTGCATTCATACAAAACTCTGATTTTGATGATTTTTTTTTATTTTCTCATTACAAATCACTGATAGTGCCCTTTAAATTGAAGTTCAAATTCACAATATTTTGCTGTAATAAGATGTAATTATTTTGTGATTCCTGTGATTTATTTGTTGATATTCTGATGATCATTCCAGTAGTTGCACCAACTTAAAGGACAAAATGCAGTTGTTCTTGGGTTGATAAGTCTCTCCCTTGTGCAGATCCATCACATCTGTGGAATGACTTACCTTCACATTTTAAATGAAGTTTATTTTAACAAAACCAGAATTTGTTGAAACTTACATTGACGGTTTCGAGTGTCATGGTCAACTCTCATCATCAGAATGATTGTCGACCATGACACTCGAAACCGTCAATGTAAGTTTCAACAAATTCTGGTTTTGTTAAAATGAACTTTATTTAATATGTGCTATCAAACCTGATAAACCTATTCAAGGACTTACCTTCACATATCAAATCACTTTTGCAATTTTAGAAAAACTTCGAAGTTGCATCTTTTTTTTAGGGTACCCTTCCTTTTTTCCAGGTAAGAGGTACCCTAATGGTCATTGAAATAATTTTGTACTGTATATTTATGTCTGAGCATATGTATAATTATAAGTGTCAGACATACCTGCTAGGTTGATTTGAATGCTTTAAAAATCTTAATATTATTATATATGTGTATTTTTATTTTAGCTGGAAGAAAAAATTGAAAGAGAAGGTTGATGAATCTCTAAAGGACAAGATTAACCTGTCTGGTGAACTAGATGTATTCCACTCGTAAGTTCCAAGAAAAATTCAGTGATAGACCAAGGTGTAGAGTATTCATTCCAAAGTAACTTCAGATAAATTTCCCCCTAAATTTGTGAGAAATGTGATTACCTACCCAGTGTTGTCTGGTATCTTCCTTTAAAGGGGGATGACCTGATTTAAGTCTATAAATTTTTCATCTTGATAGAATGGCCTTCACACCAAAACCCCATCTGTAAAGTTTCGCTACCTGTTTTGAAGTGAGAGCTAGAAATGTGATATTGTAATCCCCATAGAGTAGAACGTGTAAAATTAATATTGGGGCATCTTTTCGCTTATATCATCCAAAACAAACATCCTTTAACCCTAAGATTTCATAGGGTAAATGAGAAAATTAGTAGCATTCTTCTGATAACAAACTTTAGACCACTTCCAGTAAAATCTGGGGTCCCTGGGGATGAGGCTATTAGCAATCAGACCATGGGCCTTTAATAGCCGTGCATAATTAATCATGGTGTACATAAAAAATAATTTGTGACTATTCCAACTTCAAAAGAGTAATACACATGGAAAATAGCCATGTTCATGTTTGGTTTGCAAGTTCATTCCCAAGAGGATTGGCTGTTGGTTGTACAGGCTGTCCCAAAAAAATGTTAACACTCGGGACACAGGCATTTGTAACAAAATAAAGTATGCATGGATCTTTGTTTGGTATGTTCTTAAAACTAACTAAATAAGCTTTTATTTGCCGTTTATTTCATTTCAATGCGATATGTGGAACAAAAGATATGCTTCGTTGAATACGAGAGTACAAATTCGGATTGGTCCGATTTGCGATAGTAACATTTGTAAGATTGTGTGAAACATGATTTTGTAACATACTCAATTTGGGTTATTGATTGTGTTATTGATTGGCAATTGAACTTATTAAATATATTGACAATCCCTTTTGAACTTCATTATTGTCATAAAGTGTGATAATTGTCTTCATGATCAGCAATACTTTGTATTTTTCAAATATTAATCAGTCAGTTTACTTTCATTAGCAGAGTTAGTCCTATCAAATCGCTCAAAACTACACAGAATGTAAAACCAAACCAAATTAAACCAAATAATCAGACGCTTCCTTATTAGATTCCCGGTCACTCCCAAGAAAATCTATGATTTTATAGGCAGAATAACCAACAAAAACACGAAAGTCAACAAAAAAAGAAAGAGAAACTTCTGATAATGAGCCTACATAGACTAATGAAGCAGGCAGAATTGGAAATATAGACACCAGTGGCAGGCCATACAGATGCACGGACCAGAATGGCAAAAAACTCAAGCCAACGTTCTCTTGTTAGAAGAGCAGTTGTGGTAGATCCAACAATGTACATTTGGTAAAACACGGTGGCAGGAATCTCAATGTCTTTCTTTAATAGAAAAACAACTGCAAAACCTATTTGTTTTCTTTTTAAGATGGAAAGAAGATGTGCTATGAAGCCAAGTGTATTCATGTTGCATCATGCATTCCAAGTGTCCTAAGGCAAAAATCGGACCAAGTTGCTTTTGCCCTCTCATAATTGATGAAGCATATCTTATCGGATTGGAATGAAATAAAGGGCATATTAAAGTTTTATTGGCTTTAAGGGGATACCAAACAAAGACCCATGCGTACTTTTCTTTTTATCAAAATGCCATCGTTACGAGTGTTAACATTTTTTGGGACAGCCTGTATGTGTTTTGGCCTGTATGTGTTTTGGCTGCACTTTTGTGCAATTTTGTTCAGAAAAGACCCAATTTTTGGACACTAGGTGGTTTTCCTGGAACAAATAAAAATAACCTCATAAGTCAATAACTGTAGTTAGTTGCCTGGGTTGTGCCAACCAAATATTAAAATGTTATGCTCTAGCTATTACTGCATTTTAGTGTTCAAATAAAGATAATGTAACATCTGTCACTCAGACAGTGCAATGCAAACAATTATTTTGTGGCTGTGCAAAGGATAATGACTGTGTCAAGATAATTCATGCACTTCATGTAAAATTAATGCAATACCAGCATATTTTTTGAAGAGCACCCCCAATTTTCAAAATTTGAAATTTGTGCACAGTAGTGTTGGTAATTGTCAAGTAAACTATACCTGCGAATAGTAATGCTCAAAAGTGTGTATTATTTATAGAAGAAGCGATTTTGTAATTAGAATCGGTATATCCGATTGTAATTAAACGGCGGAGCTGGAAATGCAAAATTTCTGTCTGTCCATTAAGAAAGAGTCAACACCAATGATTATATACGGGGATGTACCTCGGAAAGGAGACATAGCCAAGCATCTTGAACAAGATTACAAGTGGAGTGGGTAGGCCTCTTCACTTTATGATCTAATCAAAAATGGTGTAGGTGGAAGACGCATTGAACATGAGTTGTGTGTCACTTGCATAAGTTGGAATCCGTGAGCATTACCCAAAATACTTTTACGTGCAGATGAACA
>JAMKCH010051216.1:0-10873 GCA_023653785.1 Ophioderma brevispina
ATATACTCAAATTTTGGAAAAGAAAAGTAAAAATCACACTTTTTTGACATTTTTCCTTATATTTCGAAAAGTAAGCTCTATTTTTAAAAAATGAAAAAACCGTCCCTAGACAAATTTGTCATGTTTCTAAAAAATAACATAAGAAATCATGAAAATTCAAATTGTTTTTGTTATGCTGTCTGAAAAGTTTGGGGCAAAATCGTGTTTTTTTAGTATTTTTCTCAAAATACGGAAAGTTTTACATTAATCTGATGCCATCATCGGGTTCATCGTCCAATTTTCTTTCTAGAAATGTATACTTTTACATACAATAATCAAATATTTGCAAAGTTACAAACCGAAATAGATACTCGTAAACTCAAGTTTCACACTGCCCTTAAACGAGGAAATTTCACACCCTGGTAAAGAGAACTGTAGGCATGTACATACCTGCCTTCTGATGGATTGCATAAGTTTACAAACATACAATCTGAAAATGTTTTTCCATTGGACATTTTAAATTCATAACTAACTAGAATGTCGCAGTTCTTGGCTTTCGCGTTCCTTATATTCAAAGAATATAAGCTGTGGGCCGCTCCATAAAAAACTTAACATTTTAGTGACATATGCATACAACATACACACACTGACACAGCCACATGCACAATTGATTGCTAAGTGGTCCTGCCAACTATGCTGGCAGCCCACAAAAATATTTGAAAACTAATGAAAACTGGGATGAAAAATGCAAATTTGAAGCACCCACTGTCAATAAACTTAGAGGTCCGTATTCCAAAAAGATGTTGAACAATCGTTTAACTAAACAATTGTTTATCTTTTAAGTTGTGAGTTGGGTAAGTAAGAATATATGAAAAAAGATGGAATATGGGTTATTTTGCTTTTCAAAGTAAAAAAAAAAAAAAAAAAAAAAGCAGGGGAACACATCGGGCCAATTCTTAACCCCGAACCCGCAGGGGGCCCCATTTAGTCGCCTTTTACGACATGCAGGGGAACACATCGGGCCAATTCTAAACCCCGAACCCGCAGGGGGGGGAAATCCTCTTAAACGAGGAAATTTCACACCCCTGATAAAGAGAACTGTAGGCATGTACATACCTGCCTTCTGATGGATTGCATAAGTTTACAAATATACAGTCTGAAAATGTTTTTCCATTGGACATTTTAAATGCATAACTAGAATGTCGCAGTTCTCGGCTTTCGCGCTCCTTATATTCAAAGCTGTGGGCCGCTCCGTAAAAACTTTACATTTTAGTGACATATACATACAACATACACACACCCACATGCACAATTGATTGCTAAGTGGTCCTGCCAACTATGCTGGCAGCCCACAAAAATATTTGAAAACTAATGAAAACTGGGATGAAAAATGCAAATTTGAAGCACCCACTGTCAATAAACTTAGAGGTCCGTATTCCAAAAAGATGTTGAACAATCGTTTAACTAAACAATTGTTTATCTTTTAAGTTGTGAGTTGGGTAAGTAAGAATATATGAAAAAAGATGGAATATGGGTTATTTTGCTTTTCAAAGTAATATAGATAGTTTGTTAGTACAGAATGTTATAAATTCCTTTTTGGGTAAAATATGACAAATTTGATGCTTTTACCATAGTTCAGAAATTATCCTTATCTACCTCACTACTTCAGAGATAAACGTCCGTTCTACTAAACAGTTGTTAAATACCTTTTTGGAATACAGGCCAATATTTACATGCACCTTAGGGCAACTCAGAGAATTTCAAACATGCTTTTGTATACTATGTTCTATGTCATCCTTTCTAACATACTCATGCCAGAGTACTCAAAGAGTATACTCACACTCTGAGTCCTAGCCAAAATTCGTCTACCTGTGCTCCCATTACCATTCTGCAAAACACGACTCAAATTAAATGCTACTACAGTTACACTCCAAGCAACATTAAAACACACACACGTATTCAGGTCGACGAAACACCGAAGAGAAACAATGACGCACACACTTGAAAGTTTACCATCAAAATGCAACCTACTTAACAAACGACACCAGCCATGGACATGGCTAGAAAAAAATCATTTCCCAGAAGCAAATTTAAATTTCCAGAAAGCAGAGCAGATTTCCTTCCATTTCTTATGTTCTTCTTTATTTGCAATGGCCAATTTCTATCTAACAACTGCAATAAAAATTTTCCTCTGAAATTTTCAGAATTCCCTAGAAAAATCCTCCAAGATTCTCAATTTGTTTTCCTGGAAGTAACAATGTGACCCTATTGGCCAAATGCAATCATAGATCTACATCAGTTTGACATTACTTGCAATCATTTGCACTGCTTCTACAAATGGATGATATCCACTGTTTGTGTCTCTACTGTCGTGCAGTCAAGATCCACAGTTATTTCTCTTCAAATTCCACTATTTTCCTCCAAATTCTGCAATTTCCATCCAAAGTTCAAAAATTCCATCTAAATTTTCTCATAATGTCCCTGGAAGAACCTTCCTAGACTGCTTCTACAAATGGATGATATCCACTGTTTGTGTCTCTACTGTTGTGCAGTCAAGATCCACAGTATTTTTCTCCAATTACTGCTATTTTCCTCCAAATTCCATCTGCAATTTCCCTCCCAAGTTCAAAATTTTACTCTATATTTTCTCAAAATGTCCCTTGAAGAACCTTCCCAGAGTGCTTCTACAAATGGATGATATCCACAGTTTGTGTCTCTACTGTCATGTAGTCAAGGATCCACAGTTATTTCTCTCCAAATTTCACTATTTCCTCCAAATTCTGCAATTTCCCTCCAAAGTTCAAAATTTCCATCCAAATTTTCTCAAAGTGTCCCTGGAAGAACCTTCCCAGACTCTCCTTTTTTTTCTGGGAATAACTGTAGACTTGACCCAATAGGTCAAATGCAATCATAGCTCTATATCAGTTTGACACTATTTGAAATCATCTGCACTGCCTCTAAAAATGGACGTTATCCACTGTCCATGTCTCTACTGATGTGCTGTCAAAATCCACAGTTTCCGATTCACACAAACACACACATAACAGGACACACACACACATACATACATACATAAGCACAAGACTGAACCACCCAAGTTATACAGGAAGATATTGTGCTAACAGCTACTTTTTTGGTTTAGCTGACAGACCACATAACATTTATTCCATACAGATGAGTTGTCCATGCATGATACAATCGGATCAACCCAAGTCAAAGTAGGGCAGGATGACAATGGAGTTGTTATCGATAACGACTTGTTCAAAGGAGCTTGCTTGTGTTGAAATCGCAGATGTAGAGAAGGAGATCCCGACCTCTCGCCTTTATTTTGTCTTCCACGGATGTGCATTTGGGGGTATTTTGTAAAGGTTCTCAAAATTGTTTGTCGTCTTACACATGTGTTCTTGCATTGGCAGTGTGAACTCATAAACGCACTTGGCGCAGCTAACACGCCTCATTTCATTGATGTTTGACCGCACACCTGCATGCGTTGTTTTATGTGTACTTCACTGACCCAAATAACTCCAAATGAATTACATCTAGCTAAGCTACGCCGGGTGATTGATAAGTGCTAAGCCTAAGGTAGAAAGGGCATTGCTACCAGTTCAAATTACAACCACACAGTTTCATTCTTTCAAATGAAATTCCAAATTTCATGTTGTATTCTTGTTCTTTTTTAAGCTTGGCAGGTAAGCACACTTGAAGAAGTTTTGCCGGACCTTGGAAGCCATTAACAACCCGAGAAATTTAAAAAGTTTAAGGAGTTTCCCAATTTCATCTTTGGGAAGAGATAGTAGTCAGACGGTGCCAAATTGTGTGAATAAAGTCTGGATGTTCTACCAGAATGAAGCCACCTGAAGGTATTGCAGGCATGGCTACCATAAATTACGGACTGCGGCATTTTTCTGATCATGATGATGAAAGCCAACACCCCGATGTCCACTTTCCCTCGCTTAACTTTCCCTAATTTTCTCGTGTAATTGCTTCAATGGGTCCGGCAAAACTCTCAATGTTTGATTACCTGCAAGTTAAAAATTATACATATATACACATGTAAACTTCTGGAATTTTCATCTGAAAATAAACTGTGATTGTGTAAATTTGCCACTTTGTAGCATAACTCTTTCTACCTTAGGCTTAGAACTTATCAATCCCCCCCTCGTATCATTCATGCGCTTGATGCTCGACACCCCTTTCATTTGTTTTTTTCATGTGTACTTCACTAAACCAAAATAACTCCAAATGAGGTGTAGCCAACTAGCACCTCCCCTCTATACTTGTGCTACATAAACTTTTCTTGCCCCCATAATGTTAAAATTTAAATACAGTGAAAACAGTAGAGATTTTTTTTGACTGAAATTAATATGCAGGTTTAATGCAAATGAGGAGGCTTTAAGGGTATGGGTTAGGGTCTTGATAACCAATAGGATTACCTATCCATAAAATAAGTATATGGTTTAAAAAATGATCCCAAATCAATAGAGGGTTGTAATGTACTGCCATTTTTCTGTTGGTTTTTCATATATTTATTTCCTTTTTTCATCTTTGATGGCAGCATTTGATTTAGGAACCAGAACAATCCCACTACTTGACTTTGTAGCCCATAGACTCACACTCAGTTTCTGAAATGCAAGGAAACTTGAATTATAACATGCAAAGGGAACAGAAGAAACTTTCTGACCGAGAGTTAAGGACATCATCAGTGATTTATCCGAACGAGTCAAAATATTTGAAAATTGAGGAATAGGCTTAATCGTGAAAGATAAGCCTGAGAATTTCATAACTTATTTTTTCCAACTAAAGAATTGTCAAAAAGGAATAAAACAACAGTGTTTCACGAAGATACGAATCTCCAATTAATTACGTGTAGTTAGTGGTCGTTCGGAAACTAATGACTAAAAAATCCGATTTCGTCTTATTAGGTGCTTCTGGCTCCTATAATTTGTAGGGTATGGTGGATACCTATAATTATTACGACTGCAAAAAAAGTCTGAGTTTTGATGATTTGTTCCAATTTTTGATTAGCAAATCATGGGTCGATACATTTAACTACTTGATTCCGGCCAAAAGTACGAAAAGTTCATGTAGACAGGTGCATCACACAAACCGACATGGCATGAAAGCAGTAAGAACACTACTCACTCATATTGGTGGCACCGAACAAGTAAATACATTTGGGAAAGGAGGGAAGAAGAAATGCTATGTAATTAAAATACACAATTGATCACCTCAGAAAACGGAGGGTTTGGAAAATTGTTATAAAGAATGGATGGGACAAGCTTTGAGAGATCGGGAACAAACCAAAGATCAATGAAGTCCTATGAATGTATAGATTTGTTAAAAAGTTTGATCCCCTCCCTGCTGCTCCTTAAAGGTGCAACGAGATATTTCACACATCAGGCGTTCCTAAAAAAGTAGAAAGTACTGATTTTTTCCTTGATGTGAAGCTTTCCATTAAAAATATCCCTATTTGAAAGGATTAAATTGAGAAATGATTCTTTGATACAAAAATTGTGAAATTTCTAATTTCGTATAGGAGCAAATACCCGTGTTTTATATTGAAATATAAGCAAATCAAAATCACCTTTTTTCTCTCTTTTAAAACATTCTTGTAGCCAAATACAAGGTAAGAAATCTATTGAGTGTCTGATCTCAGAGATGCCAGCAGGGTATTAAAAAAAAAATTCTACAAATATCACAGACCAAGTAGAGCGTAGCGAGCGAAGCGAGTTAGCGGGTGGGTTCCAGGGGCCCGCCCTTAGGTGAGCTCCTGAATTGTAACTATTTTGAAAGCTTTAGGAGATGTCTCCTGGCCTCCATTTTATGCTTAGAAAAGCATGACAATATTGCATAGTAATTAGTATAGGCCAGCATAATAAAATACTGTTAGTACTAAAATAGTACATGATGATCACTGATGGTGAACATCATACCCAATCCCAACATTGATAATTCGAAGTTTGGGATGAATTTAGTATTCTGCCCCCAGTCCACACCCTTCAACATGCAGTTTATTCTGTTGAGGCTGCCGAATTCAATGGGTGGTGACACAATACAAAATTCTTTTCCGAAGTTTTACCTACCTCCGTCAAACATTCTGCCAAGACCCTACGAATTCGGCAACGTTAACGGAATAAACCACATGTTTAGGGTGCCGAATTTAAGTGTTGGCAGAATACTAAATTCATCCCTAGCTCCGGTAATAATCCCCGTTTTTATCAGTGTCCTCAAGCCATTTCCACTGGAATTTATCTCGGCAGGTTTGATTCATTCGAAAAAGAAGCCACCAAAATTGTAGCCTCGTCTTCAGTCTGCGTTCTCTTTTCGCGGCTCATAATGCGTGTATCTTACGTTGTAATCA
Source organism: Ophioderma brevispina (assembly GCA_023653785.1). Lineage (NCBI taxonomy): Eukaryota > Metazoa > Echinodermata > Ophiuroidea > Amphilepidida > Ophiodermatidae > Ophioderma > Ophioderma brevispina. The sequence goes on from JAMKCH010051216.1 coordinate 6,341, forward strand.
AGGCCAACGAACAACACTGGAGGTGAGTTAATTCGCACAGAAAAATATACAAGAAATGTTTTAAAATGCAATGTGTTTCGATGACATTTTCTCTGACGATTTTTTTTTAATTTAAAAAAAAAATTAACCTCAAAGATTATAAATTTCGGAAAAAATTTTAAAGGCAGTTTAAAATTCAGAAAACGCGAATACATGCGAAAACTGCATTTCTGTGATCTATTTGAAATTACTATTATAACACAATATTTGGGTGCCTCAAAATCTCTCGTTGCACTTTTAAATGATCTTTCATTTGTCCCCATAAGTTTGCATGACATTTCACCTTTATCTTAACTTTCCACAACAAACTTACCCGTGACTGTGACTTCTCTCCAAATATATACAGCGCCGCTTTCCTCGGATCGTGATTCCTCGGGGAGGACGAAGCCAGGTCCATTTCCGTGATGGATCCATTGCGGTTGACTGCTTGAGAACCGAGAGTGAAGGTTTTATGTGAGAGGGCTGGGGATCCACCGCCAAAGCCAAACCCTCTCAAGGTGCCCATTTTCATGGAGGAGCCTACAGGTGCAGACACAGCCAAAACCAGCCGACATAGGGTGAAATCATTGCACATTCATTACAACAATAACAACATCAAAGGGAGCATTGGTTTACTGGATTACATTGCTATGTGTATTGTTCAACAATGCCTCAATATTCTTAACTTAGAAATGGTGCAATATTTAACGCAAAACAAGAAAGAAAAACCTGCTATATAATTTAATCTTTACTAAATAGGCATTCTGGGATTAGTTTTTTTTTTGTTAATGTTTATTTTTGTTTTGTATGACATGCCTAGAAGTCCCACTGGAGTATTTTCAGATGAATTCCACTCCCACATGGAAGACATATGCATCTTAAGCAGTAGGTGGTATTCAAGAGTACCTTTGCATATTTTAATGCACAAAGCTCCAGGAGCATATGGCAAATATGCTCCTGGAACAGTGGAGAAATATTCTGTCAAATACTGTTCCAGGAGCATATTTGTCATCTTCTCCTGGAGCATAAGCATTCAAATTTGACTTTTTCTCCAGATTATTTATGCTCCAGAACCATATGGTCCAGAATCATAAGGTCCAGGACCATATTATCGGCCAAAATCGCACAAAAGCCTTCAGCACTGCCACTATTCTTATCAATATCATATTATTGACTGGCTAAGAAATGACATATTGTGACCAATAGGCAGTTAGCACTCACGGGATTAAGACTCTTGCCTATCTAGCACTGATTAAACTATACTCTTCAATTGGTTGCCACCAATAACAAAACAGAACTCTCTCAATCTCATTAACCCTGTGTAGAGTTCAATGTGCCATATAGATAAAGTCTATACACAAAATGATCCATGGATTTCTGGGTATCACAATTCATACCCAGAAACAACAGGTCAGTTTCTTAGTACACAGCTATATGCAGGTTACAAACTCAGCCCCTGATAATGAGACTAGAGGAGTTAAGAAGGGATTAGGATTTAGGTTTGGGTTAGAGTTAAGAGGGTTGACGAGTGCTAATCACAAGACAACATATTTCAATAGGTGAGAAATCCTAAACTCGATCTTTCTAACATCTTGGCAGCCAACTTGTAGTCTCATTGAAATATGTTCTCTCTCGATTACGCACTCATGGTGGTAAGAATGAGATACTTAGGAAAGAAGGCAAGGAGCCAAGGCAAGGATTGAGAAAAGGAATTGACTTTAAGAATATTGTGGGAGTTAGGATTAATGCTCTGAGGATCTGACAATTAGGAATCAAGGCTAGGATTAGGATTATTTAGGATTAGGATTAGTTAGGATCAGGCGAACGGGCAAGGCAAAGATTAAGAAAAGGAATTGACTTTAAGAATATTATGGCAATTAGGATTAGGATTCATGCACTGAGGATCTGGCAATTAGGAATCAAGGCTAGGATTAATAACAGGATTAGGATTAAAGGTTAAGATTAGGAGAACGGTTTAAAATTTAGGATCACTTTAGGTGTCGGGTTAGGATAAACTAAGTCCTTATTTTCCAGTGGAACGGTGGCAAAGCTCTGTAAAAACATGGTACTACCAGTGTTGTAAGAAGTTATTACCAGTGTTGTTTTGGTATAATTGTAACTCACAATTAAAGGTGCAACAAGAGATTTCAAATAACAGGTGTCCCGAAAAAAATTGAAAATTCTGATTTTGCCACTGGTGCAAAGCTTTACATCAAAAATATCCCCATCTGTAAGGATTAAGCTGAGAACTGTTTCTTTGGTACAAAAATTGTGAAATTTCTAATTTTGTATAGGAGCAAATACGAAATTCAGCTTATGTTTTCTATTGAAATATAAGCATATACAAATCGCCTTTTGTTTTCATTTTAAGTTATTTCTGTAGCCAAATAAAAAGCATGGAATCTTTGAGCATCTAATCTATATGAAATCACTGTGTGAGCTGCATATCACAGAAAATATGTATGACTTGAAATCTCTTGTTGCACCTTTAAACACAATTTCCTAAGATATTTGAATGGTGACTCAAATGACTTTCTGACGAACACAGGAAAAAAGAAAACTAAAGCCTAAGGCTGGTATTCTGAAATGGAGTCTAACTTTAGACCTGGGTTTAAACCAGGGTTAGTCCTACACGAGTAAACCTTTTTTTCCTTTCAACATACTATAAAAGTTGAAAATAACAGGTGAGAAGATTCCTCATGGATGGGTCGAAACGGCCCATCCATGAGGAATTTTCTCACTCGTTATAGCATATATTTAGAGTGTGATGAAAGGAAAAAGGTCCACTCATGTAGGACTAAGTCTAGTTTAAACCCAAGTGTAAAGTTAGGCTGGTATTCTCAAAGGGAGTCTAACAGTTTACTACATATAGCAATTAAGACATTTTGAACAATAGAGCATTTATGTTATTCAAAGATAACTCATTTTCTTGCAACTGTTGCATTAATTTGAAATATATTCACAAATTTATGTTGGATGATGAAACCCCAAAATATATTCCAGTCTGTAAAACAGAAGTTCCAAGTTTGCAGGCAATTGCATACAAGCTCACACACTATGTTTAAATAACAACTAACCATAATATACACACCCTGTTATTTATTTTACCCAGACAAGAGAGTACCAATGTATCCCTTTAAAACCCCTTGGAAATGCATTCTTTTCTACCTCCCCACCTTTTGGGGGTTAGGGGTTGATGGGGCCAAACACCAAATGCTTACACATCCACATTTCATCTTTAAAAAGCTTTCAGAACCAGTACACCAAAAAACAAATATAGTTGATGGGTTATGTTAGGTGGCACTTTGGGTTGATATCCTACTGGACAGCTCTAAGGCAATTCTGGAAATTGGCACGACTGGAAATTCATGATGATTGGAACCAATTAAAACAGGTCCGATGCCATAAAGTTTATCATTTCAAATAATGGTCAGAAACAAGAGCATGGCTCATTGGTTAGGTTATTCCCCTCTGGTGCTTAAGGTCCCTGGTTCATACCTCAGGAGGGATATAATTGTGCACTAACTTCTGGATTTGTGTAAGAACTATTGATTAAAAATAGAACTCCGCTTTCCTCATGGTTCATATGAGCCAGTTTCAATCAGAGTAGAGTGAACCTGTGACTGTCCCAAGCTATTGGTGAGGGGGGTACTCAACACAAATGACTACATGGGGACGTGTCGCAAACATGGGTCTTATTTTCAGCCTTCTGGTATTTTTTTTGCCAATTCTAATATAGAGAGAGGTTTTTTTTTTTCAAAATTCCCTCAATCTGAAGCCAAAATTTTCTAAACTTGCTAAAAAGGTCAAAAGTTTGAGAAACAAATGGCACATCTGTCTTAAATTTGGCCAAATATCTGCATCTCTGGTATAGCTATGGGTCCCTTTTTCGACAAAAATTGGTATAGATATGGGTCCTACTTCCACCTGTTTCAGATAAGCTCCTAATATTCTAGAATTTAATGTAACAGATAATGCTTAGAATCTATTACATGGTGGTTTGATAATCAATTCAAAAATGAATGTCTGACATTTGACACAGATACGGAGACACCATCCTTCAGCCGAAGCTAACCATAAAGGCTAATTGCAATTACAAATGTGGTCATCGAGCCTCTGAGCTAGTAAAATCTCAATTCCCTTGGCACAGTTCAGTAGTTTTCATTCACCAATGTATTAAGAAAATACACCCCTTGGTTTTTGGGTATGATACATGATACCCAGATCACACAAGGTCAGTTCATGTCAGTGCATGTATAAGTACAACCCACTGACCTGTGTCCTTGGTGGATGAGCATATTGTAACTTATAGTGATCGAACCTATCACTTACAGGTAAGCAGACGCCAATTTATTGGATTTCATGGAGAGGAGATAAATTTCTGATGACTTTTGAGTGGGTGACAGTCCAAGATGTCAGCATTAATGCCCGATGAGTTGGTTAAATCAATGATTGGAAATATGATCGCTAGGCCATGCCACTCATTACAGTCAAGAAGAATCAAGCATGATTGGT
>JAMKCH010051217.1:0-24034 GCA_023653785.1 Ophioderma brevispina
TTTCAGATTTTCGGCCGCGTTAGCGGCCCAAAAATCATAACGCGGGCGGGGGACGAGAAACTAATAATCGAGTTTCAAGGGCCTAACCCAATATTTTCGCGGATAGATATTTTTTCGGATTTAAGCAGATTGTACATTTTCACGGGTTGTTGAATTCGCGGTTCTGGGTATATGCTATATATAATAACATAGTAAAATGCTTAATTTTCACTATTTCATGTGGTTTTATTTTTGCGGGTGCCATGTGATCCGCAAAATCCGCGAAAATAAAAGCACCGCGAAAATTTCAGCTTATAAAGTACATGCCAAGCAGTAATACAATGATCTATTGACAGTGAAATTGACGCTTGTAAATCCGGAGACTCGGGCAAAATATTTGTCATAAATTTGATGCAGAGTAGAGCAAGTGGGTTAAGGAAATCCTCAGAAATGTCAGGTCTAGCTTTGTAGACAGTCAAAACAAGGTGCTTGTAAGACTCAATGTGCCGTGTGCATGGTTAACATGGAAATTTGCTTGTGTTGGCTAAATACCAAGGCCCTATTTTGGGACAATTTTGAGAGAAGAATTTTTTGTCAGTTTGAAAAAAAAAAACAGTGCAGATTAAAAACAGTATTGGTTAATAAAATTTGCGCATGGAGTGAGGTTACAGCTGTGAGTGGTTATCAATATGATGTATGTGTTGTAGAGCATCGCTGCTGGGTAGAAGCGTGAATATTCACAGCACACGAAAATACACAGTATTCAAGGGTTCCTAGAGCTAGTATGTGGTATTAACAGCTTTGCATAACAATTGCGCCCATGTCTGTGCTTAGCAGGTGCAGTTTCCTTGTTGATGACTATAAATGGATGATATGTTTATAAAGAGTGTGCTGTACAAAACCAAAAACAAACATAAACATGGTTAAATGTGCACAGAGGAATAGAAGAATATTCTGTGTACTGTACTACATGGGACAAAATTGGTTGCTTTCATTGCGACGGGTACTCTTATTATTTGCCAAAAAAGTTAATTTGAGGTAGTATACAGCTGGTTGAGCAGTTTGATCATTGCTTCAATGGGGGGGGTCTAATTTTTAACAATATAAAGTTTTCTTCTTGATACAAGGGCCTTCACCCCAAAAAGCCGGTCTGTAAAATTTCTCACCAATATTTCAATCCATTTTGATTGAAAACACAATTTTATAAGCCCCTTAGAGTACTGCGTAAGATTATTATTGGTCAACCAAAATGGGACACATTTTCACTTATTATAAACTTCCAAAGGAAACATCATTTAGCCCTAAGATTTCACAGGGTAAATGAGAAAAATAGTAGCTTTCATCAGATACCAAAATGTTCACCACGTCGGTAAACTCTAGGGTTATGGGGACGAGGCTATTAGTAATCGAATAATGGCCCTTTAACATAATTGCAGTTAATTTATGTTCTCTAAGTTTTTGGCAAGTTATTAAATATTTTGAAGGGGAAAAAAACTGTATTAGGGACTGCAGTGCTCATTATTTTCACCATTTGAAGGCTGGCAGTGTAACTTGCATGTTGTCAAAATTAGTGCAATTGGTATTAAATGAACTGGGAGTTAAATTCTGTTCAATCTGTTGTGGATTCTTAAACATCTGTAAAAATGTAAGTAGTAATTTCATGGTGTGCCGGGTTCAATGCCATATGACCCAGGTAGTACACGCTGCGTATTGAAGTTATTTTTAGGTTTAAGCGCTAGTGCTACCGCGTTTTGCTACATTCGAGCGCGCATGCCAACGTTGCATCTCATTGCGTTGATCGTTGGTTTCAGCGGGTTGTTCGATTGTTGTTGCAAAAATGGGTTAAAGATGACCTCAATGATAAAGTGTTAAGATGAAGGAATAAAGGTATGATTTGGGGGAACCGTAGTACTCTCTTTACGAATGATGAATTGAAACCGGCAACACCATTATTTTTTGTGGTCATGGTATCGCCTGGTTTCAATTCGTCGTTATAAAGAGTACCGGTTCCCCAAAATCAACCTTATTCTGTAGTAAAAATTGCATGACTTTTGGGTTAAAGGACTATAAGCAATTTAAATGGAATTTGGCGGTGGCTAAATATTTTGACATTAGGCCTAAAAAAAAAATTGTTTGAGGGCGTAACATAGGAAAAAAATAGGGTATGTATGGTCGGATTTTTTTTATGGTTTCACATACCAGAACACAAATAATATGACACACATACAAAAACAATGGCACATCTTCACTTTTCTGACACATCTTTTTATTTGTCATTTTGAATGTCTTGCAATCCTTCGAGTACCGAAGTATGATGTCATTTGTTTGAACTGGTTTTAAAACTTTTTTTTTGACACACAAAAATAAAAATATTTAGGGTCAGCGGTAAATACAGGGTCGGTCGTTACCCAATCAAACAATTTTTTTTTTAGCCTATGAATTACTCTCTGCAATTTTAAATTTGCTTTGGTGTCCGTCTATGGTTTCTTTTAATTGTCAGATCAGAGTGAATGCCTCCTCATTTCTAGTTATTATAGCAATGCATTCAAGCTACATTCTGATTATAATTTGTTGAACAATCGAACACACGTTAGCGTGTTCGGCAGCCTTCTTTCGCGGCGTAATTTGCGAAGAATGGCGAAACTCCGCGTAGCTTTTTGCACTTACCAGAGGTTGCGTAGTCCTGTCCAAGTAATTTTTTAATCCCAGTGTATTGAGTCAGGAGTGCAAATTCCCCAATTCGTCCTAGTGACTGCTCTTAGTTATTTTTTACCAATGTTTTAGATCCGGTTTTGTTCCCCGTAAACAGTTGGCCGGATTCACCTCACACTCTGCAAAACTGAGTGAGGTTTTTTTGGAGCACAAGTTAATGACAGAATGCACTTCTGACACCAATCCAAGTTATGGCAGTGGGCCATAGCCTTTGTGTAACCATGACCACCATGCAAGGCAGCAGTGCTGACGGGCCGCCATAGCTCTCCACGGGAGACGCCCTTGTAGGTTTCATGCATAGATCTCTTTTGTCCCCGCGAGTCGGAACGGGGACTATGAAATGGCAGAGTCGTTGTCCGTCCGTTTTTTTTTTTGTCCGTGCTGTGATGTGATAAAATGTTAACCCCATTTGTACACGATTTATTGGGAGTTCCGTAAGGACGACAATGAGCAACTTTGTGGAAAGAAAGCGGGTGATGAGTTCTGACCTGATTATATTTTGGACCTAAAAATATGCTTAACATTAAGTATCTAATTGCATTAATTTATGAAAATTTCCTTGCAAGGCCTTTGTACGTTTCGGAGTTTGTTAAGGCGTATTATTTAGTATAATGATTGTAAATTGGTGGAAGGGAAGCGGGCTGATGAGTTCTCAACCTGATTAGATCTTTTTTTGGGCATATTTCGGACAAATTGAGTATGAAATGCGAGCTAATAATTGCAAAATCAGGCCGTATAATGCTTTATTTTTCAACACGGACATCGGATACTCAAAATTCCTATGCTGCATGCAAAGCATATCATGGGGCAATCTTTTTTGCAATATGAAAGTAGTAGGTGATATATGCGGCCGTAGGTATGCAAATAAGCTAATTATTAAATATGCCATAATTGCTGGATTCTGAAATGGTATTTCGGATATGCAAATTCCTTTTGCTACATGAGACTACCATGCTATAGGGGTGATGCAATATGAAGTTATGTGATATATGCGGCGTATGGTATGAAATGAGCTAATTAAATATGGCACTAATTGCGTAGCTCTGAAACGGTACGTAGGATATGCAAAAGCCTTCAGTACATGAGACTACTAAAGGCCATAGGGGGGGTGGGGTGTTGGGGGGTGGGGGGTGGGGGAGAGGTGGCGGTGGGTGGTGGCGTGGGTGCCGGAGGGTGGGGAGGGGGTGGTGTTGCGGGTGCAGGGGTTGGGGGTGGGGAGTGGGGGTGGGGGGGAGGTTTGGGTGGAAGGGTATTGGGAGAGGGTGGGGGGTTTCTGTGAATGTTGTTGGGAGGGTCATTGCATGTTGTTGGGGGGGGTGTTGGGGAGGGGGGGGGGGGGGTATGGTGTTGCATGTTGGTGTTGTTGGTGAGGGGGTAGAGGTGTTGAGCTGTTGCAGGGTGTTGGGGAGGGGGAGTGGCATGTTGGGCGAAGGGGAGGCAGGTTACGGGGTATAGGGGTGGGGTGTGGGTATTGGGGATGGGGGGAGGATGGGATGGGATTGGGGTGGTGAGGTGGTGTTAAGGATGTGGGGGTGGGGTGTTTGCGGGGTGGGGTGTTGCAGAGTGTTGGGGAGGAGTGGGTGTTGGGGATTGGGGGTGGGGGGTTGAGGGTGTATGGGGGAGTGTTAGGGGGTGGGTGTTGCGGGTGTTGGGGAGGGGGGGGTGTGCGGGTGTTGGAAGGGGGGAGGGGGTCGGTTTTGTGGGGTGTTGGGGAGGGGTGGGGTTTTGCGTGGTTTTGGGAAGGGGAAGAAGGGTAGGAAGGGTGGGGTGTTGTAGTTGCATTAATTTATCGCATGTTAGTGAATCGCGACATTCGGCGGGAATATTTTACGCCCCATCGCGTAAATACAAGTTCGCCTTGTTATTTCTAAAGGGAAGGGTTGGGTAACCAGCATGCCCTCTATTCTACCAGGGTAACCCGTACTAACAGCACCAAGTGCTCATGAAGCGCATAAAATTACGACAATTTACATTAAGTCAAATTTTAAAAGGGGGCTGGCAAGATTTAAGGATATGGAAGTTTCATTTTAATAGATTGGCCTTAACTCCAAAACCCCATGCTGTAAAGGTTCAGCCGATATTTCAACCGTTTTTGATGCGAGAGCTAAAAAAACGTGATTTTGTAAGCCCCATAGAGTACTGTGTAAAACTTACTATTGGTCGACCAAAATGGGGGCACCTTTTCGCTCGTAAAACTTCAAACCCAACATCCTTTGGCTTCGATCACAGGGTAATTGAGAGAAATAGTAGCTTTATTCTGATACCAAGATGTTAACAATCTTCCGGTAAAATCTAGGGTTTGAGGACGAGGATATGGCGATCGGGCATGGACCTTTAGCAAAATGGTCACATCGGGAGGAAATAAGTGCAAATGTAATGTCCCATTTGTCCCATCTGTTGAGCATGTTGGAAATCACCTTGCTTGGCACACCCCAATGCTTTACATGTATGAAAAAAAGTGAACCTCGATATCATATTGATGTGATTGTCTGCACGTGATATGATTGATACCTTTGGTCTTTTTTGGCCCAATAAAAAATTACGACCCCAGCTTGTCTGCTCTGAGATCCTCGCCAGTAAATCTACACTTCCATCAAGCAAAAGTATGAAAAGAGAATTTCTCTTCCCTCTCTCTCAATGTAAGATACCACACGAGGGGAAAATGTCTCCATGTGAATTGTGAAAAAGCAGCACGAGTTCATTATATATCATTTGTTGTTGTTATGAAGTAGAAGGAGAAAGCCACAAACCAATAGTAGTTTGGTGAAAGCCAGGGTTGGTTATGTATAAGCTGAAAATTTTTTGGTGGTTTTATTTTTGCAAGATTTTGCGGATCACATTGGATCGCGAAAATACAACCACGCGAAATGTGAAAATTACGCTTTTATATAGAGGCATATACTAAACTGCCAAATAAACCCAACCATGGAAAAGTTACAAAAATTTTTTTTTGCTTAGTAGTGAAGAGGCCGCGGAAAATCTGTTGGGAAAATATTGGCTTATTACAGTAATATGATTTGATCCTATCAGAGATTGACGTGTAGCTGCATTGTTACACACTTGTTCTGTACCAGATGCAGAGCGTGTGATATGCGATGGAAATAGTAATTTGTATAGGTGATGTTGATCAGAGAGAGGAGTGGTGTGGTGGGAAATGTAAGTGGTCTTTACATGTTTATTTGTGTTTTTTGTTTCAAGGAAGTTGCCTGCTCTCGATTGCAGCAAAAAAATGATGGCAGTAAATTTTTGGAAAAAAGAACAGTGCTGAGTTGGATGGTATGAATGCAAACGGCTCTAATTTTTGGTCTACCAATATATCTTTAAACAGAATTCAACGGGCACTAAAACACTTGTTTCGCTGAGGTATGAAGTGGCGATGCGCGCATGCACCCAGTGCAACCTTTCAGTGGGAGTGCGCTTGTGCTTTAACCTACGCGATGGCTGACAAGTGTCATTGTAACGCCCACGTGCACTTCATACTGGCGAGCTGGAAGGAGTATTACAAAATGGTTTGTAGGCTCCCGTATCAAAACAGATGAATTATCAGGTGAAACTTTAGAGATTGGGTATTGGGGTCTGGGTCAAGAATAATCAGATAAAAATGGTAGTAGTAAAAATTGTGCATCCCACTTTAAAGGCCTATCTGTGATTTCATAAATATAAAAAAATTAAAAATCATTACAAAATCATAGATTTTGTTGATGTTGTAAAAAGGACAGGTATCCTAACATACCCTGCAAGTGACAGGGACCAGAAGCAAAATAATAAGGACAAGAATCAAATTTTCGTCCATTACTGTCTGTATGGACACTTACTAAACACGGAATTGAATGAAGATTCATATCCTGGAAGTACTGCCACCGCGTTTTGCTACATTCGAGCGCGCATGCCAACGTTGCATCTCATTGCGTTGATCGTTGGTTTCAGCGGGTTGTTCGATTGTTGTTGCAAAAATGGGTTAAAGATGACCTCAATGATAAAGTGTTAAGATGAAGGAATAAAGGTATGATTTGGGGGAACCGTAGTACTCTCTTTACGAATGATGAATTGAAACCGGCAACACCATTATTTTTTGTGGTCATGGTATCGCCTGGTTTCAATTCGTCGTTATAAAGAGTACCGGTTCCCCAAAATCAACCTTATTCTGTAGTAAAAATTGCATGACTTTTGGGTTAAAGGACTATAAGCAATTTAAATGGAATTTGGCGGTGGCTAAATATTTTGACATTAGGCCTAAAAAAAAAAATTGTTTGAGGGCGTAACATAGGAAAAAAATAGGGTATGTATGGTCGGATTTTTTTTATGGTTTCACATACCAGAACACAAATAATATGACACACATACAAAAACAATGGCACATCTTCACTTTTCTGACACATCTTTTTATTTGTCATTTTGAATGTCTTGCAATCCTTCGAGTACCGAAGTATGATGTCATTTGTTTTACGTGGTTTTAAAACTTTTTTTTGCACACAAAAAATAAAAAATTTAGGGTCAGCAGGTTTTTAAAAAGTGTCGGTCGGTGTGTTACGCCAATCAAAAATTTTTTTTTAGGCCTTATGATGACTCTCTAGCATTTTAAAATTTTTGCTTTGTTGTATTATGGTTAGTTACTTTAATTTCAGATCAGAACGTGATGCATCCTCACGTTTATGTTAGTTTATAGCGTGACATTCAAGATAGAGTTGATTTTAAAATATTTGTGAATTGAAAAAAATAGAACACAATGTGAGCGTTGTCGCACCTTCTTCGCGTCGCGTAATTGTCGAAGAACAAGAAAAGAACTGCGCCGGACCCGCGTAGCTTGTTGCAGTAACATGAGGTGTGAGTATCATCTGTCCAAGTAGTTTTAATCCCAGTGTAATTGAGTCAGGACGTGCCAAATTCCCAAATTCGTCATGGTGACTGCTCTAATAGTTTTACCAATGTTTTAGTACGGTTTTTCCGCTAACAGGGGTGGCCGGATTCACCTCACACTTGCAAAAATGAGTGAGGATTTTTGGAGCAAAGCTAATGGGACAGAAGCCCTTGCTGACACCAATCCACAGTTATGGGCAGTGGGCCTAGCATTTGTGTAACCATGACAACCATGCAAGGCAGCTGTGCTGGACGGCCGCCATTAGCTCTCCAGGGCTGACGCCCTTGTAGGTTCATGTAGATCTTCTTTTTGTCCCCGCCGAGTTCGGGACGGGGGACTATGAATGAGCAGCGTCCGTCTCCGTCTGTGATAAAAATGTTACCCATGTTGTACACGATTTATCTGGAGGTCCGTAAGGACGACAATGATGCAACGTGGGGAAGAACGCGGGTTGGGATGAGTTCTTGACCTTTATTATATTTGGAACTAAAATATGCTCTAATTAAAAGTTATTAATTTGATAATTGTGCAAAAATTTCCTGCAAGGACTTGGTACACGTTTTCTGGAGTCTGTATAAGCGTATAATGATGTGTAACTTGGTGGAAGAAGCGGGATGATGAGTTCTCAAACCCTTGATTAGATCTGGGCATATTTCGGGCAAATTGAGTATGTAAATGAGCTAATTAATATGCGCAAAAAATCAGCGATAATTGCTATATTTTTCAAAAGGTTACCATCGGATACTCAAAAAATTCCTACGCTGCATGAAAGAATATCATGGGCACATTGTTTTTGCAATATGGAAAGTATTGTGATATATGCGCCTAGGTTTGCCAATGAGCTAATTAAATATGCATAAGTGCTGTATCTCTGAAATGGTATTGGATATGCAAAATTACTTTGCTACAGAGACTACTATGCTATAGGGGTTGCATATGGGAAAGTATGTGATCTATGCGGCAATGTATGCAAATGAGCTAATTAAAATATGAATAATGCTGTACTCTGAAACGTAGTCGAATATATGCAAAATTCCTTCGGAAAGGAGAAGAAGCAAGAACAGAGAGGGGGTGTTGGGCACGGGGGGTGGGGGGTGGGGTGGCGCGTGGGGGGGGGCTGTGGGGGAAGGTGCCCGGGGGAGGGGCGAGTGGGGGGGGGCGGCGGGCGGGAGCGGGGGGTGATTGGGGGTGGGGGGGGGGAAGGGTAGGGGGGGGGTTTCGGCGAGGGGGGGGGTGAGGGGGAGGGGGGGGGGAAGTGGGGAGGGGGGAGAGTTGGGGGGGCGGTGAGGGGGGGGGGAGGGGAAGGGAAGGAGGGGGGGAGGAGACGGGGGGGGGATCGCGGGGGGGGGGGGTCGGGGGGAGGGGTGGGGGCGAGGGCGGAGAAGAGGGGAGGGGGAGGGTGTCGGGGGAGGGTGGGGGGAGGGGCAGGGGAATGTGGGGGAAGGGGAATAGGAAGGGAAGGCGGGATGGGGGTGGGGGTCGTGAGGGGGCGGTGGGGGATTGGTCGGGGTTGGGGAGGGGTGTTAAGGAGGGGGTGGGGTGTTGGGGTGTTGGGTTTTTGCAGGGTGTTGCAGAGGGTTGGGGAGGAAGGTGGGGTCGGTCGGTGTCGGGGAGGGGGGTGGGGCGTGAAGGTGTTGGGGAGTTGGGAGGGGGTGCGGTGGTGGGCCTTGTTGCGGGGTGTTGGGGAAGGGCGTGGGGTTGCGGCGGTGGGGGAGGGGGGGTGCGGTTTTGTGGGGTGTTGGGGAGGGGGTGGGGTTTTGCGTGGGATTGGTAGGGGGGGGGGTTGTAGTTGCATTTATTCAGTTAGTGATCACGACATTCGGCGTGGGGGACATAATTTACGCATGCGGTAAATACATTCGCCTTGTATTCTAAAGGGTAACAGCTGCCCTCCTATCTACCAGGGTAACCAGTACTAAAACACACCACTGCCCCATGAAGGCATAAAATTACGACAATTTACATTAATCAAAATTTAAAGGGGGGGGATTGGCCGATAAGGATCTGAAGTTTTCATTTTAATAGATTGGCCTTCACTCCAAAACCCCCATCCACTGTAACAGTTTCACGCCGATATTTCACACCGTTTTGATGCGAGAGCTAATCAAAACTTGATTTTGTAGCCCCATAGAGTACTGTGTAAAAAATTATATGGTCGACCACCAATGCGGCCGGACATTTTCGCTCGTAACATTGCCAAACCAACCACCCAATAGCCTTTGCACGCTATATCTCAGACAGATTTCACAGGATAAACCCAGCGACACCGACAACGCCAACCCTTAGTGCTTTCTTCTGCTAACCAAAATGTTAACAATTTACGGAAAAATCTGGGCTTCTGAGGACGAGGCCTATGGCGATGGGCCATGGACCTTTAAGGAAAATTTGGTACATTAGGGGAGGGGAAAATTGCAAATGTAATGTCCCCATTTGTCCCAATATTTTGACGCATGTGGAAATCACCTGCTTGGCACACCCACTGCTTTACATGTATGAAAAATGTGACTGATATTCATGATGTGATTGTAGCACCGTGATATTGAACCTTGTCTTTTTTGGCCACATAAACAATTTACGACCCCAGTTGTCTGGCTTCTGAGATCCTCGCCAGTAAATCTACACTTAATCAAAAGCAAAGTAGGAAAAGAGAATTTTCTCTCCCTCTCTCTCTATGTAGACCACCGATGGAAAATGTGGCTCCATGAATTGATGAAAAAGCAGAACCGGTTAATTAATCTAATTGGTTGTTGATAGGACTATAAGTAGCAACAGGCCCACCAAAAAACCCACTAGTAGTTTGTGAAAGCCGGGTTTGGTACTGTGTATAAGACTGAAATTTCTTGGTGGTTTATTTTGCAGATTTTGCAGGATTCACATGGCAGCCGCGAAAATAAAACCACGCGAAATAAATTGTGAAAAATTAGCTTTTTATTTTAGAGATATACCTAAAACTGCATATAACAACACAGAAAATGTCCAATCTGTTAAAACCGCGAAAATATTGTCTGCGAAAATATGGCTTATCGTAAATATGATTTTGATTTTATCAGACGGAGAGATTGAAGGTTTAGATGCATGTTACACACGTGTCTGTCAGTCAGAGGTGTGATATGCGATGGGGATGGACATAGTAATTTATAATTGATGGTTATCAGAGCGAGGAAGTGGTGGGAGGTAAGTGGTGTACATGTTCTTTGTGTGTTTTTGTCTTTCAAGGAAGTTGCGGCCTCGATGCCACCAGCAAAATATTGGCATTAAATTTTTGGAATAAAAGAACAGTGATGTTGGATGTTATGAATGCAAACGTGCTCTATTTTGGTCTACCAATTTTGTATCTAACAGAGTATCAACGGGCATAACAATTGGTTTCGTCTGAGACTGAGGTATGGGAAAAGTGGCGTATGCACGGCGCATATGACACCCAGTGCCACCTTTCAGTGCAGTGCGCGTGTGCTTTACCTACGCGCATGCTGAAAGTCGTTCATTGGAACGCCAGCCCACGTTCGCTACTTCATACTTCGAGCTGGAACGAAGAGTATACAAAATGAGCGTTTTTAGCTCCCTGTATCAAAAAGATGAATTATCAAGCGTGATGATGAAACTTTAGAGATTGGGTTTATGGGTCAAAGTAATTCAATCAAAGATATGAAACTGTTAGTAGTTACAATTGTTCCATCCCACTTTTAAAGGCCTTATCTGTGTTTCATAAATATAAAAAAATTAAAAAAACTAATTACAAAAATCAGATTTTGCTTGTTTAACAAGTACAGGTATCTTCACATACCCATGACATCGATGTGTTACTAGGATCCTTAAAGTTCAAACTAATAAGGACAAAATCAAAAATTTTAGTCATACTGTCTGGATGACACTTTACTACAACCGTAATTGAATGAAAGAATTTCAAATCTTTCGCGAGACTACGCCACCATTTTTCTTCTTGCGTATGGGCAGCAGCTAAATATGTTGTAGACGGTGGAGCCAGTTCACTGTTTGATTGGTTGGGGTTTAAGAGTCCATGTCCACCGGTGAGCGAAATGTAGGGCACTCATGAGAATGTGATCACAGTCTGTGATGGAGAACACACATTGGCAGGCTGGAGATGGTTCAGCACGAAGTCGGTGCTTTAGTGCTGTGAAACGAACGGCTCCTGTGCGAGTTGGTTTAGGTGACCCATTCCTTGTGGGGAAGATTGCTACCAGGTGGTTAGTTCGATGATACTGATTTTCTCTTCTGTAAACTTTTCATTGGACATAGGTAACTTATGAGAATTCTATAAAGACTTATCCTTCGCTTTTAAACACTTCCTGCATATTTCAAATATTTTCATAAGAGTGTTCTTTAATCTAAATGGGTAGAAAAGATACTCAATTTATTGCAAGTCATTGAAAAACCTCTTATTCCAGGACACTTCTTGTTTTGCATTTAATCAACCCTTCTCTCTAATTGCATTCAATATTATTGATTTGTTCGGAAATAAAAAGGTTTGTTTATAGGCCCTACCGAAGTCCGAATTTATGTAAAGTTTGAAAAGAGTTATCATGGATTATCACTTTACCGATTTGTTTAGGTACTGTAAATTGATAAGTGATTTAATAATTGACAACATAGATGACGTTTTTGATACACTAAATTAAATTGACAAATTCAATAAAATTTGGGACTTTGGACATTTATTTTCAGTAAAAAGGGAAAACAAACAGACCACAAAACAACAAAATTGGAAAGCTTAGGAAGTTTAAAAGGCCATGAGAAAGTTCAAATATTACTTGTAAAGGCCAAAACAATAATAACGCGAGCATGGTTGGGGGAAAATTTGGATGTTGACATTTTTAACAATTCTCGCAATTGTTTTAAAATTTTAAAAGTTAAACAAGGCTGTCAAATTAAAACATTTACAATATTATCAATCAGCAAATTGCCTGTTCCAAAATCGACTAGTATATCCTCATGTTCTTTGTTGTCAACAGATTGATAAGTTGAAGAGTAGCTTCGGACTTTAAACAAATTCGGACTTCGGTAGGAATGCGAAATAAAACTTGAGCAATAACCACTACTTGTGGAATTATCTAATTGTGGAATGTATTCTCTGTTGTGTTTAAGTGCCCAAAACAGGAAATTGAGCTAGCTCTGTATTAAATAATAGACCACTATCACCACGTGTAGGGCTAGGGCTGGTATTCTCAAAGGGAGTCAAAGTTTGGGTTACTTTAAACCCAGGGTTAGTCTTATGAGTGGACTTTTTTCTTTCAACATTCAGTTAAGTCTACTATGCAGCACAACAGGATTTAAAGAGACACTGCCACAAAGGCGGTGGCGGCCAAGACTTCATCATAGCGCAAAACTGTTGAACGAATCATGGACGAGCTGAACAGTGACGGAATTGAAGTCATGTACGCGTGTATAAATAGATCAGGGAGTGGCGAGTGGGGATTCCCGTTTATGGAGCCGCGACCGATCTAAATTGCCTTGCTTTGCTTTAGCGGTGGTGATGGTGCATAATTGTGCTGTGCTGCAAAACTATCAGCAAATCGTTTTTAAAGATGGGACATGAGAGGATTGCTACATGCAGGTCCACGAATCCTATCCACGGTGGTTGGTGCATAGGCTACCTTGTACCGGGCCTGGTAACATGTCCGCAGACTTTTAATAGCGGTTGGACCCCTGAACGATTTGAAAAGGAGGTTTGTGAAAAGGAGGTCAAACAAGCCGCGTTCAAAATGGATCCAGTTTGTACCGTTCACAAAAAAAAAATAATTACATGGCGTTGATCTTCAAACTCCACGGATTTAGGGGAAAATATTGGTAATAAACATATTTCGGACTTTAGAATATTGTCAAGTTTTCGTGATCACGTGCTAAACCTACGGGAACGGCAAAAACGACGCTTATCTTGGACGGGCCCTCCCCTGCTGGAACATTTGAAAATAGTGCGCCCCCTCAAGATTTCAAAATCGATATTTTTGCATGGTTGTAACGCGTTTATATACAAAAGCCCTCAACCGAAATGATAAGACCAAATCAGTGTCATTATGGGTAACGGAACAATTTTCGGTCGCCGGCGACGCGAAAATTCAGCAGACGGACGAAAATGGCGTTAACACAACGCGTACGCCGGATGCATGTTTCCCACGCTTATGCACATGTTTGGACCGGTCTATAACCTTTGTGTTTTAATATCAGTGAGTTACGAGTCAAAATATTCATGTAATACCGTTTTATGAAGTCTCAATAAACGCCGCCCCCCCCCCTCTCTAATAAACGCCCCCTACTACTTTTTACATGAAAAATTAAAAACCCTCAAATAAACGTCCCACGTTTTGATTGCCGAAGTTCGGCCTGTGAAACCACCAAATTGTCCCCAACCAAACAAGTACACTGCCAACTTTACCCGCACAGATACCCTTTGGTAGTGAGATTTGCAAAAACTGGACATATTTAATGCAATATTTGTGCAAGGAAGACATTATAAGCTATATATAGCGGGTTTTTTGTTTTTATAGTTTTTGGGGTGTATAAGTAATGGGGTGTAAAATATCAGCAACGACTTTGTTCTGTGTGGAGGCACAATATTAGAAAGGCAAGCATATGTTTTTGATTATCCTATTTTTCTGAAGAGCCCCCGGTACATTGCCATATAGGCTGAGTGCCAACTCTTGGACTAGTAGGGGATATTCTATATTTGTTAAATATGTTTTGAAAGTTGAAAATACAGAATTACGAATTGCCGAATTCCCCCCTAAAAATATGGATAAGAAGAGAGGCAAATAAAAATTATTATAACCTGACTTGAGAAAACAGCTTGCGTAGTAATAGAATCCTATTTGAACCCCAAGTGACCCAATGGGAACATAAATAATGAACCCGATATCCTGTGACCTTGGTCGGTAATTAATCGTCATAGTGTTGTTTGATTGGAAGCTCTTGTAAACAATACGTAATTTAGGTCGTACCAGCCAATCAAAATGTAGTTTCACAGCGTTTCGGCGGCAGAGTATTTCCTCGGTTGCACAGATCACACCATGGTCGCTATGTACCATTGTGCAACTATGGAAAGTGATATTGAAGAGTAAAATTAGTGGAGTAAAGGAGAAGAAATCGGCAAGAAACAAGGAAAAACAAGTTTTTAAAAGAGGAATATATTACAGCTCAAATGCTGAAATGGATCGGTAATGTGCGGTCCATAGTGTGATAGCTGATTTTGCCACTGCATGATCGCTGGAGTTGATCGACAAGTAGGACTAACATCAAGTGGGAGAAAGGTTAAGGTGTAGTTTCCCGGTAACAACGAATCATCCTGCGAATCATTAATTATTTTGCACAGCGGTCAGGCGTCATATTTGCGAAAAGGTTGAAACTCACAAACATACGCGGACCTCAAATCGGATTTGAGTACTGAAAGGTAATTTTAAAAGTTGGGCAGTCTGCAGGAGGGTGCTGCCGATGTTTGTAATGTAATTTAAATTATAATGGAAAACATGACCTCAAATAAACGCCCACCTTTTGAAAAAAAATGCAACGCCCCCGGGGGCGGCGTTTTTTATTAGAGAATATACGGGTATATCCACATTTGTGGATTAAAGTTATGGAAAAATTAAAAAGTAGCCTACAAATTATGCTCGGGATATCTTATCCTCAATCAAAACAACTGTCATAATCTGTTTGGGGTATGTTATTTTATGTGTAAATATATCTATGTTCTTCAATGGCCTAGACTATCATTTGAGAGACAATTGAAAGAAATTTCATATTTTGTGAAAATGGCAGGCCGCTTCTTTCTTTAAATTAGGCGTGAGGCCCTTCATGCGGTGGACTTTAACATAATTTAAAAGTCCACTCATGGAGGACTAACCATGGCTTAAAAACCAGAGGGTTGCATGGAGTCAATCCCATTTATGCACCAGTTCTTGGGAAATTTCCCTCAATAGGGGTCATGTGCTCCCACGAAAATGTCGTTCTCAAAACACATAAAATCCATGACTTTGCTCATTTAGTCCACCAAAGCGTTAATCCTCTTAAGGGATTTTAGCATGATCGTGAAATGGTTTGTGGTTCTTAAACTTTTGGACCACCTTTTATCCCTAAGTACTGAAGGGGGTTTATACAGTAAAATATAGGCAAATTGCCAATGATTATGGTATTGGTCCAAAAAACACCCTCTGGGTTGAAACCAGGGGTAGTCCTTAATGAATGCACCTTTTTTTCTTTTAAAATTCGATGAAAATGTGATGTTATGGGGGGGTGGGGATTCCTTTGGATGTGGTGGAATGGCCCATCCATCACTGATCATGAGAAATTTCTTGCTTTCTAGCATCAGAATTACAGTATATGTTGAAAAAAGGTCTCTTCATGAAACACCAACCCTGGTTTAAACCCAGGTTTAAAGGTGCAATGAGAGATTTCAAGTCATCCATATTTTCTGTGATATGTAGTGATTTCATATAGATTAGATACTCAAAACAGAAATTACTTAAAATGGAAATAAAAGGTGCTTAAATTTCAATAGAAACCATAGGCTGAATTTCCTATTTTTTCCAAAAGGAAATTAGAAATTTCACTTTTTTTTGTACCAAAGAAATAATTTTCAGTTTCATCCTTTCAGATGGAGATATTTTTGATAGAAAGCTTTTCAACAGTGCAAAAATCAGGTTTTTCATATTTTTTAGGGACACCTGTTATTTGAAAATATGAGACTCGTTGCACCTTTAAAGTTAGACTCCAAGAATACCAGTCCTAGAGTATAGACCATATTCAATGACGTCAGCCACCAGACATGTTGGTGGACAAGATGCATACATTCCAGGACTACAATACATTCAGCTGTCAATCGATCCATGTTTAGCGATTGCACAGGGATCATTGACAGGTGAATGTATTGTAGTACTGGAATGCATCTATCTTGTCCACCAACATGGCTGGCTATTCAATACGGTCTATATCCGTGGTCAAAAGTTCCCCCATAATTGCACACTTCTCTATAGGTTTATGCAGTATGCCATCAGACTTTGTATGCAATTAATGGAATACTACATTGTTTCAGTCTCCACATCTCATAAAGAGTACAAAAGAGTCAATAAATTTTGAGATTTGAAGCATATATTTTTTAACTAAAACTCATCAATATAGTCTAAAAATGCTGTTTAGTGTACTGAGTACTACAGATCTGACATTTTGGTATTTTCTCTACGCTGGCTGTACAGAATTTGTAGAAATAACCAATTTTGGTGGAAGAAATGCATTGTGGGAAGATCACCATACCTTCTCTTCCGAATAGCAATGAAGACCGCAACAATGCACTGGCTTCAGGATTCCCAGCAAGGTTTGGATTAGGGACAGGGTTGAATAAACACGGAAAATTGCCCTTGCTAAACTGCAAAATTGACCTTGGTCTAAACAAAACTGTACATTTAAAAAGACCAGAGGCAATGAATGTTAAAAAAACTAAATGCGTGTGGATTCTGAAAATCCTTATTTCAAGCCCTTGGATTCGGATATTAATGTTCAATGGACGGGAGCCGAACTGACGTCACATCGAAGTGAAAACAAAGGGGAAACCCAGGAATCCCTGAATTGCGGTGTGAAAACATACTGTGCAAATTGAATGAATTATGCACGTTGTTGCCATGCCCGTTGCCATGCAGATTTTGTGACCTCCCGGATGTCCGCTCCCGGCTATAAGCTATGATTTTAAACCATCACTGGTTGAAATAGTTAACCGGCGGATTGTCTTGACAAGACTTATCTGTTGAGATAATATGGGGCAAATATATTTTTTTGTCATGTTACCAATTATCGATAGTTCCAGAAGTATAGTAATCATGTTTCTAAAAGTGAAAACAAGTTGGTAAATTGAAACCGTGTTTAAAAATTCTCAAGATGGATAATAATACGAAAATGCATTGTGGGTGGGAAAAATGGATGCGGACGTAGCGCTTACATGTTCACTTTTACCTGCGAGCACTGAAGTACACCCGATAAAAACGTTCAAATTACTTGCTAGGTTCTATAGGCTGGTTCAGACGCCAATTATGATACATATCAAATAAAACATAGTACAGATGCTCTGATCAAAACCATCCAAGAACCCCTTTGTTTCCGAGATATTTGAGATATAGTTGTCATGGTTACACCATTCTCTATTGACGGACTGATAACGTAGTCTCTCACATATTATCAAGGGGCCATTCCACGACGAGGAGAAAAAATCCAAATTTTGGAATTGATTTTTGATACAAAGTAGGTATCAATTAAAGATGAAAGTTACAGTTTTCCCTGATATGAACTTATTTTTTCAATTTTGGACATCAGTACCCCTGTAACTTAAACGATTATAACATGATTTTTTGGTAAAAAATTTCAAAAATAAGGCATATAGCAAGCCGATGAAAATCAATAAAATTATTTAATTGATGTTATAAATTATCATACTAGTAACTTTGGACCATTTCGCAAGCAACACAACAGTTTTTTTTAGTTTACGTAATTTGTTCCGCATCAGCGACATCAATTTGGACAACAGTGAAAAATGTCACACTGTTACCAAAAAAAAAAACAAAATATGCATATTTTTAGGATATTTTTCAAAAATACTAAATGCATTGAACTGATTGCTTTTTCTTAAAACAAGGTTCATTTGTCTACCAACGCCGGTGTTTGTTTTGCATTCTATTGTATTAGTTTTGTGTTTTTTATATCAAAATGAATTTGTCACACTGTTACTATTGGGTAACAGTGTGACGGTAACATGTGAACATCCCATTTGAAATACACAGGCTTATAAGCCTGAAAATCCCTTCCAATGTTTTTGAGTTGACATAAACACTTAAAAAGCGCACCTGGGGGGTGTTGTGCCAGAAAGTTGATGGCCGAGTCTTATTCATCGGTACGACGGTAAGCCTTGGGGGGGGGGGGGCGGGCACTCTTGTTTCAAAGGGGATTGGTTCGTGAACATGGACTTGTGCAAAATGCACCCTAAACATGTAATTTTCACCGACTAAAAAAAAGCTAAAACATACCCTAAACAAGTTATTTTTAATCTGTTTTTTTATGATACCCTCAACAAGTACGCAGCGCATTGAATCGTCATAGACCCTTTATTATCGTGCTTTGCTTTACTTTCCCAAATTCCGATTACATATTTTTGGATGATTTTGATTCCTACTTAATGAGATATACCAGGACAATTTCAGGTTTACTTAAAAACATCCCTTTTTTCCAATGTTGCTGTTTTTGACACCCTAGGTGGAAAAAAGACACCCTTTTTAACCTTTTCTTGTTCACGCATCATATCCACCTTTTGAATCCAAGCTGGCCCCCGGGTCTTGATGCAATAATGTATTATGTGACTGTTCAAGTGAGCATCATTTGCATAATTTCATTCCAATGCCATTACAAATTACCCACAACCCATTTGGAGTCACAAGGGAGCACATTCTTCTACTGCTGCAGCAAGGTGTTTACATAACCACACACTTGTCTGTCCAGTGGGCATTTTAGGACAATAAAGACCCTACATACTTCCAGAACTCATCTAAACTGCTCTTACTAACCCACCCTTGGGTATCTGATGTTAAGTTCATGTAACACCACCTTTTACTGGTTATGTAACTTACATAGACTAAACTAGATTTGAACTTTTTTTTTTTTTTTTTTTTTTTTTTTTTTTTTTTTTAATTAAAAAACAATGCATGTAGAATTAACATAAACCTTGTACCTTCCATGCCAAATGTTCCACTTTATATCGTAGGCAATGTATGTGTAACAACTATGGGCCTAGAGAAAATTGTGAGAGTATGCTCACCCTCGGTACCGTCACTTCCTCTCTTGTCGGGTAACCTATGCTCGTCGTAGGAAAATTTAAAACACCCCCCTTTTCCGCATATCTTGCTTTAAAAAATACCCCTTTTTTGTGCAAAATCACAATTTTTAGGCTAAATATACCCCCTTTTTTCGCGAATCATGAATTATTTTTAATTTATCACCCTTTTCAAACAAAACTCGAACTATGGAAAATAGGCTACATTCAACCATACAATATTATATATAATGACACAAAAGGTACATGTGAACCCTGCGCATATTACAAGAGGACTCTCTATATAGACCATGTGTCGTCAGCTGAAGGCTTGAGAATTAAACTTTGTTGTTTAAAAAAAAAAAAAAAAAAAAAAAAAAAACAAAAAATGTACAGGTTTCTGCTACCACCCCACTGTACTACCCCTTTTCACAATTTTGCAAACTTTGAAAAGAAAAAGTACCCTTTTTTTTCTGATATCACGAAAATAAATCGCGAAATTGATTGAGGAAAACAGCCTTTTCTCGCTATCCTACGAACGAGCCTGGGTACCTGACAGTAAGAGGAGTGACGTTACCGTGATCTCACACGGTATATCATTTTCAGACTAAAATCCATCTACCATCATTTCTGACTATCCATAATTCCAATGCTTAAATGCAGATTTAGAACGAATTAATACAATTTACATGTAATCCAAAGGTTTTAATTTAGCCCAACATGTTTCATGATAACTTACTTAGACACGGCAGTCAACCCATTCAGTTCTTCTTTATAAAAATAATAGCTGGCAAGATGAATGTCAAAACTTCAAATTTTGAGTGGAATGTTACAAAGATTTTTTTAATGTGTGCCAATATTTGCCAACAGTCTGAAATGACTTTGCTGCAAGTATAACATTTTATTGGGAACATTGCAAATTGGCACACTGTGTACCGATGAAAATTTTAATTAATATCATAATTTTTATTTTACACGGTGTTTTAACTAAAAAGATAATTTGGAATTGAAACATAACGTCAACAGGCTTCTATTACCAAATACCTAACAATACTTGATCCAAATTTACCGAACTTATTTGATTAATAATTAAAGACCGAAACTGTTGTCAATATCCAAACATCACTGAAAATGTGTTTGGTTGTTGTACTATTGATTAGATGTAAACCTTTGTTTAAGTTCAAATTTAAATTGTCTGAATTGATGATTGAAATTGTGATATTTTGTAATTGTGTCACACTGTTACCATGGAATTGCCCAATTTAGATAATATCTTCGCAGTCTGTGACACAAGACTACGAGTGGGGAAATCCCTTATGGCTGCCGTAATGTACAATGTCCTTCTGGGCCATGAACTGCTTCAGATTAAAATATATGTTGGATAATGTGGAATTGATTTATGTTGATGAGGTCTTCCATATCAAATAGAGAAAGGAATATGCTAATTGGAGAAATTGTGACACCTTGAGGAGTAGGAAAGTGAGCGGGGGTGACCACTCATTCTCTTTGTGACATTTGCTGCATTTGAAGGAATATCACACGCAAAAGACCACATCTTCTGATGTTGACTTCCGGTCTTCACTCGGATATGAGAAGCAGTGGAGAATGGTCAAGGGAGGATTTCAGAGTTTGGCCATCGTGTGGACAGGGGTCGATTTAGAAAATAAAATTTACACAATGCACAACCTTGATTTTTCCTCAAAATGGGCTAAAAATACAAAATTTACATGCCACAGGAAAATTCTGCATGCTCACCGCCAAATTATATGGCTTTGTTCATGTAAACCCCTCTTAAATCCAAACAAACCCTGCGTGTGGACACAAACCGTGGAGTGAAATAAAATTTCAAACCTTCAGAGTTTTGTGGCCATCTGAACATGGCATTATTGGCAGCCTGCTATCCATGATGGTTGAACCTCCCAACCACTACAACCACTCCTATTGCCACTTGGATTGCAAGACTGTGGGGTTAAGTTGAATAGCAGCACCAATAGTGTTTATTAAAGGTTAATTTCTGAAGAAATTTTGGTATGAATCTCACAAAATCCCACAGATTGAGTGGAAAAATGCAGTAAGTCCCAGATGTAGCATGATGTATCAAACGAAACACTATGGGCACAAAATCACTGGTCGGGCAACCACCCGAATTTTGCGACTTTTCTTCTTCCCTCTCGTCATTCCTTCACTCTCTCCCCGGGACATGCTAGCATAGGAAAATAACAAGTGAGATATGGGTATAAAATGAAGTGACAACTTGGCACAACATCTTAATTCACAAACGGTCTTTCTCTTTATACATAGTAAGACACTTTTAGGTATCTTATACAATCGGAAAAGAGCTTGTGTCAGCTGATTTGTGTTTTTATGTGTGGTCAAATATGTAGTATGTGCACCTTTTGATTGTCACTTTTTCAACTTAATGGTAGCCTTTTTTAGTGCAGTGGGATGGATCAGTTATATTAGCCAAGGGGTCCTTATGTCAGGTAACAGATGAGGAGATCCAAAAGGATAATTCAAGGGTCACTTAAAATTGCTTATACTCATTCGAATACCAAGAATCAGATAAACTCTATTTTGCACCAACTGTCCCTTACTTTATCCCCCTGGCTTGAAAGCAGAGGGGGGATTTTGCGATAGTACACATGTCCGTATGTGTTTGCCAGAAAAGGTTTAATCCGATAAAAACAGACTTGGGTTAAGGTGGGGAGGGGTTCCTTCAGATGTGCATGATGTCAAAGACCAAGGTCAAAGGTCATCTATGTCAATTTTTGTGTGGTGTATGTGTGTGTGTTTTCCAGTGTGGTTAGGTATTTGTTTTTCATGTCTCCTTCAAAAAGTTAGTCCGATTTACCTGGAGGGTTAATGTGCACTGGGTTTACTTAGTGGGGGACTGTAGTGAACAGATCTTATTTGAGTCTGCAAATCTGGATAAAATTTTAAATTTTGGTACACAAGTACTTTATACATTGTATCAAAAAATTGATGGAAGCACTTGCCACACCCCTTTCACAATATGGCCCCCAACTTTGGATTTCAAGGTACCAACAAACAGGGGTAAAATTTTTAAAATGTTTCCGATTGTGTTGAAAAGCACACCATGATGTCTGTCTGGTTTTTACAGGATTCCAAAAGGTATAGTTTATACTACCTTGACTTATGTTTAGGACATTATGGGGTAAAAACTGTAAAAATGTAAAAAAAGTCAATTTTTGGTTGTACAAGGGTCAAAAATTAAAAGTTGCTCCAATTTGTGTAAAATTTTGGTTCAAATGGTTGGTTTAAGCAGCTCATAGAAATGAAGTATAGGAATAGTTTGACTATCTTACGTGTCTGGTTATTAACCAAAAATGGCGACTAAAGTCACACTATTGCAGCTATTGGATTTTTCTATTGACCTGTACCTTATTTTTTTGGATAACATGGAAAAGCTAAGCATAACAGATACGGGCAAAACATTCCTTATTTTCAATCCCTTAAGCTAGGGAAACAATTTGAACCACATATACTGAAACTGAATCAAAGCACTTTTAACTTTTGACCCATGTACAACACCAAAATTGACTTTTTCACAATTTTACAGTTTTAAAAACCCCCAACTCGAATATAACCCATAGATAGTGTAAACTATACCTTTTTTGGAATCCTTGTGACCGAACAAACATCTGGTGTGCTTTTTTAATCACATTCAGACATTTTAAATGTTTGACCCCTGTATAAACCTGAAACTCCAAGTTGGGGGCCATTAGGGGGGTTGGCAAGTGCTTCCATCAATTTTAAGTGGATTATCATTACCTAAAGTACTGTGTGCACAATTTCACAATTTTTATCCGGAAGCGCACACTCTTACACTACAGTCCCCCTGCTACTTCATGTGTAGAAGACTTCAAAAGCCATGGACCAAGTCAAAGGTCATCTCTGTTTTCCAGACTGCCATCTTACCTTTATACCGCCGGGGATTATGCAAGTTTACTTGCAGTATTTTTTAATTGTGTCATCTGCAGGAATTGCAGAAGGCACATAGGTATATGTCTGTGTGTGTCTGTGGTCAAAATGTTAACCCTTAGGCAAAAAGAAAATTGTTTTGATTTCCATAGATGACTTTTTAGAGTTGTTCGGTCGGGGGGGACAACTTTTTTTTTTAATGTCATTAGCAAAACTATATGCAACAATGTTTGTTTGTATTAATAAGTTAATCAAACACTAAAATCAAGTTGATTCCTTACTCAAGAATATGCATCTTTTGTACATATGAAACCCCTAACTGCTAAGAAACTGTTTAATCATCTTTTTTACAATTCAGAAAGTTTAAAATTGAAAAAAATTAGGTCGCTTTTTTCTTTTGGCACAGTAAAAGCCAAAAAACTTTTTCCTGATTTCCAAAATTAGGGTCGGTCGTACGAGGACAATCAAACAAATTTTTTTTTGGCCTTAATATAGTGCATGCCGTATGATTTCCTTAAGGGCTACAGTGATAGTAACTTTAGTGGAAAGGAGGGGTGGGGTGACATGTTTGGGGGTGACCTCGTGTGGACCTTGGTGACCTCAATGTGACCTTTGGCCCCATTCACACAAACCGCAAACATCAGAGACACTCACGGTCAGATGCCAAGATGTATTTTGTTTTGATTCATTTGTTTATTTAAGGAAAGCCAAAGTGGTCTATGTGCTAGTTTGCATTGGGTAAACCGCAT